>VZQC01011370.1:207866-225202 GCA_009823505.1 Rhizomys pruinosus
AGAGAGAGAGAGAGAGAGAGAAAGAGAGAGAGAGAGAGAGAGAGAGAGAGAGAGAGAGAGAGAGCTTAGGCAGGCTGTCATGCATCAGAATCACATCCAGATTCTTTGCACAGTTTAAAACATTGGCTACTCTTCTGGAGGAATGAAGTTCAATTCTCCACACTCACATGGTAACCAACAGCCAGCCTTTCATATCTCCAGTATTTGCAGAGATCAGATGCACTATTCTGGCCTCCATGGGAACTGCATGCATGCTATGCACTTACATCCATGCAGAAACACACACACACACACACACACACAAATATGTGTGTGTACTTGTTGTTGTTTGTTTATTTGTTTGTTTGAGAAAGTGGCTACCTGTACCCTCAGATGACCTGGAAATCACTGTGTAGTGCCTGTCTTCAATCACATTGAGGTCTGCCTACTGAATGCTGGGATTAAAGCCATGCACAATCAAGTCTGGCAAAAAAATAGAATTATGAATATTTTAATAAACTAAAATTAACTCTGATTATAGTGCCGCATACCTTTAATCCCAGCCCTCAGGAAACAGGGGCAGGAGGATCTCTGTAAGATCTAGGGTAGCCTTTCAAAAATAATGACAACCCTTTCCAAAATAAATTAGATTAAAGTAAATTAAAAATTAAAGGCCTAACCTTTGCTGCTTATTCCTGTGCTTTCTCTCAGCGTGGAACTTCTCTTATTTATTTCCTTCAATAAAAATGCATCATTATTTCGGTAAAAATATATTTCATACTGGAAGGAAGAACTTCAATTTTCAAGTCAATGCAAGTAGGTTACATGTCACCATTGTAAAAGGGCCCTCGCTGTCTATTAATTATAAGAATTATATAACGAGTTAAGTGTATATTGTGTCTTATTGTTTTGACAAAGAAGTAAAGAGTGATGAATAGAAGATGGGTGTTTTCTTGCTCTCAAAAATATTATAGTTCTTTTCCTACTTCTCTTTCTGATTCTTTTTTTTTAATCATTAACTTTATTTTTTGTACCTCAGTTGGCCTTGTTTGATTTTTTTTTCATGAATGATTAAGTTATATTCTCAGATATGAAGAGGGGGACATCATAAATAAGCTAAGATTAATTTTTTTGTAAGGGTAAGTAAAAGTCTTTTGTCCAGAGCACATCCATATTGCAAAAGTCACAGTTCTCCCTTCCTGTTTTATAAAAAAAGCATGTCTATATTTTAATATACGGTAAACCCAGAACAGCATCCTCACACATGGCTGTTATCTGACTACAATCTTATCCAAGGTACCTCTGGAGCCACCTGGACCGTATCATGGAGGCCACTACATGGGTATCAAGATAGGATGTGTGCTTATTGGACTTCATTTGGGGGATCATGGGAGGGAAAGACCCCAATGGGTTATTTGGGATTGCCAAAGAGGAACTTTGAGCAATTTCTTAAGGAAAATATGACATCTTTTAGGGGAAAAATTCCTCCAATTTAAGTGATTCTTTTTTAAAACTGAGGGTTTGTACATCTCATACAATTGTTCCCAATCAAACCCATCCTCTCCATACTCCCACCCCCATCAGAACTTGGCCTTCTGTTTGCATCTGACTATAATTTGTAAGGAAGATTTACTGGTGGGAATTGAGGGATGCACTTGTTTTCTCTCTGTCCCTCATTCTTTATGTAGAGGTTCAACTTTAGATGTGTCTTTTAATAACAAGGGTCTTTCACGTGTGTATTTTCCATGTCTGAGCATTTGTGGGATTATGCAGTAGCCTCTATCTGTTGCAAAGAAAAGCTTCTTTGATGTGTGATGTATGATATTCTCATCAGCTCATCAGTAAATATACATTTCCATGTTTAGTGTAAGATAAGAAATTTCATTTGTCTAGAGATATGGATAGGTATCCTCACCACTCCAGTGCATTTAGGTGAATTTACAGTGGTTCTCATGAGTTCACTAAGTCCAATTAGGTAGCTGTTATTTATCCCCAGATAACGGTGCCACTACTGCACCAATAGGTAGTTTGCTGTGCAGTTCATTATGGGTATTAGGCTTAGGGCTCAGTTGTACCATTTATTGAATTTCTCCTTTAACAGGATGAACATATTATCTAGCATTATGGTTGCTAAACTTCAGGTAGAAGGCTTCCAGGTCAGTTCCTGCTCCGTTGACATAAGTCCCATCCCTGAAGCATATTCCTGTTCTGATATTCTATTTCTGATAGATAATCAAGAGATCTGGAGATAACTTTAATTATTTTGAGAGTTTTTTCCATAGCTCTCAACAACCATTTAAAGAGAAGTATCCTCTCTCTGGCAATGTGTTCTCTGCCACACAGCCCCAGCTTGCACCAGCAGTGCCCTAATGTTCAGACAGTGTATGTGCATTTCTCTTGGGGTCTTGGGAGAATCACACTGCATTCCGGGTTCTTTTGGTATTTCTGAAGAGTCATATCTTCACTTTATTTTGACCTTGAATTAATGTATATCATTTGCTTCTATCTGATTGTGTTTTTTTTNCTCATTCTTTTCTCTCCAATTTTTTTTTTTTTTTTTTTTTTTTTCATTTTTAGGCTATAAGTGATAATCCATGAGGAGAAGCAACCAATCCCTTCATATAAAAAACTAATTTGCAGGCTGTGTGTGGCCCAAAACCCACACAAAACCCCACCATTGCCAGCGAGGGGTGAGGGGTTGTATGTTCAATGCAATTTCTATCAAATGAGCATTCCGATACCATGCTGTAGTTTCACAACAATTTCACCCCAACGCAGCCCTTACATTCTACTAACCCAAGCGCCCCCATCCATTACACACGGATTGTTTCCTAGGCCTTAGAAAAGGGAGCAAGGTGGAGGAAGGTCAAAACCAGTCCACTCTCTCTGGAGCTGTTTTCTTGGACTGGTCAATTCCTGGCTGTTTCTTTCATGGGCTGACAGTTTGTCCAGGAATAACTTTTGTTCCTACTAATGAAGCACAAGCAATCAGATATATAGGTATTTAAACAGCAACTAATAGTTGTTTATTGTAGGTTACTTTTGGTATAGACACATATGTTGGGATGATAGTTTAATCCATGAATTAAATTTTTTCCCTTGTTAAATATGACAGGGTCTTACTTGTGGCTTATAACATCTCCTAACCTGTAGAGGATGTAAGGCTTGTGGCATCACCCATGGGTTATTCCTCCAAGGAGAGAGCCAATAGCCAATTAGATTTGGGATATACAGGCAATATGGCTGCCTCTGCTGCCACAGTAGGTTCCAGGCAGGTGAGGTGTAGCTGGTGCTGACGGGGAGTCTGCTTTATTGGTTTAGTGGCCTTTTGGTAAACACTCTGGTATTCCAGAGGCCATCTGTACACTTGCATGTGTGGTCTCAATACATCTTCCCATGTTAACAACATAGGTCTTCCTTCAGCAGCAGGGCCTTATCGCCTCTCTTCTTGCAGGTATCCCAGTTTAGAGGCAAGGAGCCTTTACCTTTTGTGGGGCCCTGGGATCCCCTGGCCAACATCCAGCCTCCTTGGTAGAAAATCCATTGCTGATGTCAGAGCTCCTGTATTAATATATTTTTGCTTAAGGTGCATAGCTTAAGGACTTTAGGTATTATATTGGTTTCTGAACAGAGAATAATCCTTTTCACAGTTCTTATGGTCTATTAGTCAATTAAAGAAGGAGTTTTACCATTTTATAAGGATTACCTCTATAAAATAGGTGGTCCTCCATTTACAGTTGTAGAGCGACTCATCATCATCATATGTTCTCACTTGTTCTTTGGGGGGGAGGCAGAAATCTCTCAATGCAAACTTTGCGCGCCTAGAAGGTAAGTTCATTAGGAACTCATTTATAATAGTTTGTTACAAGTAGGATCACAGAGGGGTTTCGATGTTTATAGAATTGAGGCTTTTCTTTCTTTGTCTTTCCTAAATGGTTCCAGACAGGTACACCGTTTCAGTTGGCACTTTCTGGTACAGACCTACTCAAATGCAAAGCTGATCTTTTTTTCCTTTTTCTCAAGCCATTAAGTTGGTGACATTTTGTATTGTTGGAACCCACAAATCTTTTCCCGTAGTTAGCTTTTTTTAAGATTTGAATGCAAGGTTTTTGACGAAAAGGTTTCATGTCTACATGCTATCCCACCCTCCTATTTTTTTTTTTTAACCATGAAGCTCCAGAAGAACAGTTGTCATTATACTATTATAGGGTGGAGTCAAGGGCAAGATTTCCATCAAATTCACCCAATGTTGTTTTGCATGACTATATTGAAGTTAACTTGGCAAGCAAGCATTTAATTTTTATAGTTAAATGCATTAAAGAGAATGACACAAAGGTGATTCAGATGCTGTACAACAGAGAATTATAGAGAATATGTCGTATGTGCAAACCGCCAAATTTGTTATTGCTTACACAGTTTATGTAAAAAGCAGATGTGGACAACAGCATTTTATATCTCCAATTTAATCAGAAATGGCATTACCATTTTTTATTTATCAGAGTCTTGCAACCAATGTTTTGTTTCAATATGCCATATTTACTTTTTTCTTAAGTCCTAAGAACAAACATGTATCACTGTACGAAAGTGTCCTAGGCAAAAAGTGGGTTAACTTGTTGACAACTTCCACGTCAAATTAAATATGCATTATCAAATATACACCCGTGTCCTCTCCCACCCCTCCCCCCCATTCCCAAGTCCAACCATTTTCATCAGTCCTGTTTTCTGATGCAGTCTTTTTTTTTTTGTTGTTTTTGTTCTTTCAACTATGCATCTCTCCAACGAGAAATATTTATAGAATCTGGGTTATTGGCGACTAGCAGTCCCACATTTATGAAGGGACAAGCAGTTTTGTGTCAGTGTTGTTTTTCTGGGAATGTGTTACCTTTCACCTTAACATAAGTTCCTTCCTAGCTCCACCATTTACCCTGCAAGTTTTCATGATGTTGGTTCCCTCTTTTTTTTCTTGCTATCCCCTGATTTGTGTTATCAGAACCTGCTTTTTAAGAAAAATTTTGTAAGTCATACAAACTCAAAGATAACCTTGAATCAACTATATCAGTGTACATGCTATTTACTTTGGGACAGTGAAGAAAACTGATTATTTTTTCAAATCGAATACCTTTTACTTTGTTTTGTGTACTGTACAATATAATTCAGTGGATGGAAAACACACACTGTGGAATACACATATGTGCATGTGAGTGCAGGTGCCTGCAAGGACTCATAAGATCCCATGGACCTGGAGTTACAGGGAACTGTGAGGTAATTGCCATAGCTGCTGGCAATTAAACTCCAGTCATCTTCAAGGCAGCACACACCCTGATTAAGGTACTTCTAAACATGAAATACATTCCAACCTCTCCTTGAAAACTCAGCTATATATTGCAATTGTTAATAGTTGCATAGTTCTTTCATTGGGTTTAAAATCCAATATTCAAAATGCATTTTTAAAGTTGTCACACCTATTCTTAATGCTAATGGAGCATTGTTATTATTTGAAACATTTTATTTTATATTCAACATTATATCATTACTAAAACAATCCAAAACAAATAGAAAAATATGCCATAATCTGCTTCTTCTTTTTTGAAGTGACCACTGTCTACATAAAACCCTCTGTAAGTGTATCCATTCAAAATCAAAAGGCATGTTAACCACGGGGTGGGAGAATGGCCTAGCGGTTAAGGAGCACCGACCGCTAAGTCCGTGCTCTTGCAGAGGACCCGGGTTCGATCCCCAGCACCCACATCGCAGCCGAGAACCGTCTGAAACTCCAATTCCAGGAGAACTCCAGTTCCAGGGGAATCCGAGACCCTCTTCTGACCTCCGCGGCATTGCACGACACGGGTGCACAGACTTGCATGCAGACAGTACATACATACACATACAGAAATAAATAAAAAAAATTTAAAAAAGTAAAAAAAAAAAGTGTATGTTATCTTGCACCTACTAAGCATGGGATACAGCAAATATGGCTAGTCTTAGACAAGATTAAGATGAATGTATGTATACAAACAATTTTTCTTTCTCTTTAATAACTGAACTTCATGTTAATGCTCAATCTAGGTAAATTATATATGCCCAATGAATTGTATTACTTTCCACATTTACAGTGGGTGTATGAAACAAACAAACAAAAATAATTAAAGTGAGTTGTATTTGAGTGCTGCTTTCATAGCTCTGAATCTTCAGCTGCATGGAGATCCTAGGCCTCTGGTCATCATGGGGAACTGCACACATATGCACATATACACACACAGACATAATCACAAATATACAGTTTTTTATATAATTAAAATAAAAAACAAAAATACATTCATCTCATCTTTCATAACAAAATATCAAAATTTGCTTGAAAGGTGCAATTGATTCTTATCAAAAGAATGAGAGAAATAAATTACGTGCATTTAAGTTTGATGACTGCTGTTTTGATAGTTGCCATAAAATTTGCCAAATTTTTGTGGTAGGAAGACTCATCCTACTGCAAAGATACAGGCACATCTATGTTTATTGCAGCTCTCTTCAAAACAGCAAAGAGCTGGAACCAACCTAAATGCCTCTCAATTGACGAGTGGATAACAAGAATGTGATACATCTACAAAATGAGTTCTATGCAGCAGTAAAGAAAGATGATATCAGGGCTGGTGAGATGGCTCAGCAGTTAAGAGCACCGACTGCTCTTGCAGAGGACCTGGGTTCGATTCCCAGCACCCACATGGTGGCTAAGAACCATCTTTAACTCCAGTTCCAGGGCAATCCAATGCCCTCTTCGGACCTCTGCGGCATTGCACGGCACGGGTGCACCAACCTACATACAGTCAGTACGCTCATACACATTAAAAAAATAATAATAAAGAAAGAAATTAAAAAAAGAAAGATGACATCATGAACTTTGAAGGTAAATGAATGGACCTTGAAGCCATTATGCTAAGTGAAGTAACACAGTCCCAGAAAAACAAATGGCAAATTGTTTCCCTCATTTGTGGACACTAACACCAAATCCCCAGTCGAAAGCCAAGCTGAGCAATGTTATTGTTATATTTCTTTTTATCTGAAAGCAACTGTGCTGTTATAATGTGAATATCTTAATGGGCTTTAGAATTAACTTACCACTTATTTTTTAGGCATTGTAATTACCACATATGGGTGGAAGGTATGTATTCATAATTTAGAGTAATATAAAATTAAAGGAAAAAATGTGCATTCCTAAACATATTTTGGAATTAATATACAGTTTATTTTTGGAGGTCATAATTTGGGTACATAGGTGATGTTTGTATAGGCATATTTTTGAGCAATACAAATGCAGGGGGGGGGCAATAACAACATAAAGACTGAGTCAAAGAACTGACTGATACAGTTAAATTCTGCCCAAAACAATAAATCTTGGCAGAGAAAAGCTTTAAAAAGAGTGAGAGAAAGATTCAGGACATGTATGGCAGAATCCATGAACTGGGGGTGGGGTGGGGGGCAGGGAAAGGGAAATATGTCTAAATTGGACTGCAAAATGATGTATTAAATATACAAAACATCAATAAAAGTATTTTATTAACAAAAGAAAATAGTAAAATATTTTTAGAAATTATCATTTGACCAATGAATCAAAAGGTATTGAGTTTTGGATTATTGATCTGATACTTAGCAAGCTTTTATATTTGGTTATTAGATTAGTTTCTAGGCTCTCTTCAGGTCATTGTCGTTAATAAAATATAATTTAATTTTTATAAAAATTGCCAAGTTTTAAAAGGAAACATTAAAAGAAAAGAAACAAAAATATCCAAGTTCGGCACTAACAGAACTCAGAATATCTACCTCTCTACAATTTAGAAATTTTCTTCACTGCCAAAGTTACTTACTAAGCCGTGTTTATCAGCATGTGTACGGCAGTTGCTGTTCTGTGTTCTTCAATGACCTGATATAAAAAATTCACATTCAGATTTGAATATCGTAGTGCTAATATTGTTAACATTCACGGACAAGCTGTGAACATGGGATCTGATGTTATCTTCTGATTATGCATTCAGATTTTATTAGTTAGACTTTAGTCTGAAAATGATAGAATGGTCCTTTTCATTACTGCAGAGCTGGTCAATTTACTCAAATATTAATTCAAAAGTAGACAGAATAATGTAACTTTGGTTATTTTATTTTATTCTTATTATTATTGCAAGGAAGATTTCATGTAGAATGACAACATGTATAAACTTAAACATATTATAAACTTACATATTAGGGAAACATAAGGTTAAAATATAGAGTTCAGAATGTGGCTAAGCATGCATAATGATAATATCATCCACGAGAAACACACGTGTTACAATTTTGTATTAAAGACACTTGGAAGGCAATGGAAGAGTCCATAATCTGGGAATAAATGGAGAATCTGCAACTAAGTTCAATAGAAATCAGGGAAGGCATAGGATGGTGAGCCAGGCATTAGGATGAAACCACTTGTTCTCAATCTTGTTAGTGAAAGGAGTCAAAAAAAAAAAAAAACCCAGCTAACAAAAGAGGGGATCCAAAGAAATAGGGCTTCCAGTGGTTTCTCTTCCCAGCTCTATGGACAGAGGAGTAAATAGCACATACACTCAAGGGATAAAGGTTAATGTTTCCATAGAGCTGAGGGCTCAAATAGATACTTCCCTTGATATATATGTGTATATATATAATATCGATTATATATATATATATATATTATCTCACTTGTCTTATTAACAAAATCTCAGTGCAAAAGTTTAATTAACTAAAATTTTTGGATTGCTTATGCCTCAACAGTATTTAACATTTCTCTTTAGAAGAAGATAATATGGAGATCAAAGTCAGAAAACCTGAAGGTCCTCTCAAACACTGCCCTGCTAACTCTATTGCTATCCAGTTCTCATTTTGTTTTAATAACCCATGATTTTTTTTAAATCCTGTAAGGTTGAGGCTTGAGAGATGGCTCAGCAGTTGAACGTATTGGCTGCTCTTGCAGAGAACCCAGGTTCAATTCCAAATACCTACATGGTAGCTAACAACTGTCTGTAACTCCAGTTCCAGGGGACCCGATGCCCTTTTCTGACCTCCATGAGCATTTATTGGCAGAGGTGCACTTACACACATGAAACAATACACTCATACAAATAAGAAAACATAACAAAATAAATAATAAACAATAAAAATTAATGAAATAAAATCCTGTAAGGGAAACACTGATGGTCACTGTCAGCCAACTTTTTAAGTAACAGGGTTTGTAAAGGAAGCTAATTGTAGCCAAAATGAGAAGAGTGTGAAAATTTGAGCTGAACCTGCTGTAAAGGAAAAACTCTGAGGCTAAACAAAAATGATTCAACTCTACTAGTTGATATATTTTAAATTCAATTTTACCTTATGAAATTCCATTCACAGAGTCAATTGGACAAAACACTCTAATAAATGAATTCTATAAGCTTGTCACTCAAGGTCACTTAATAGATAATTTACTAAATTCATCAACTATGTGTTTGGGAAATCAGGGTAATCTATAAACCATATAAACTACTGCAAGTCGTAAGTCAGGTACCACTGAAGAGTGACATTTAAATGCTCTCTTCACACAGGCTTGCAGAGGGTGTTGTGCCTCCTCTGTTGGTCTGTTTGTCACTCCTCTTTCTTTCCATACAGAACCAGCATTTAAGTAGCAGGTGTCTGAGGTCCACCTGTGCTCACGACTCCTTGCTTCTCTCCCCCACTCTTGGTGTTTTCTCAAGAAGTTCACCAGCCTAAAGAAAGCCTTTTCATGTAATATTAGATATACACTTCATTATTATTAGTCTGTTCAAAGGAATTATTAAAGTGAGTAGAATTTGCATCTATGTCCCTAAGCAATAATAAATAATGAGATGCTTTGGCTGGATCAGAAATTCCTTAGAGCAACCACCTAGCACCTTTTGCATGTATTTTTCTAGGTCCCCGTATATGAGTTCCACTGGTTACCTGCCTTCAATTCACTAGAGAGAATGAGAATGGCTTTTCCTCCTCATCACGTATTGTCCCTGAGGTTCTCTTAATCTAATGGCTACTCTAAGAAGCTATGGTTATTGATGTGTGGCAAGCAATGACTTTATACTCCACACCTGGCAGACAAAGCAAGCTTCAGAAAGAATGAGAACTGGTATCATCTCTTTCCCTTTAGAAAGAGAATTAGTAAGTTAGTGTAATTTTATTAATACTTTTCTTTCGGTAAATTACTGGGACACCATAAAATTATACATAATATGGTTAAATATTTTTAAACTTAAAACAATGGCTGCTGAAATAAATGCTAAATGTTGTTTATTTAGGGGCAGAATGAAGGAAGCACACATTTGTGTGAATTTTTCATTCTTATTGATCTTCCACTAATGTTAAGGAGACCTAGGAAATGCTGAAAAGCAGAGTTCGTTAGCCCTGAACCAATTGCTGTACCTAGCCAGTATCCCAATAAATGCCATAGAAACAGAAGTTCTAATCAAATATACACCTGTGTCCCACTCATGTATATTTAATTGACATGATTCAAGTATCCAGTTTTGCCCAGACTCTGTCTACAGGTTACATGGTGTTTTAGGACTTAGTAAAAGTAAATATGTGTATATTAAACAGCATTGGTTTAAAGGCTCTGATAAAAACGGTAATACATCTGAGTTAATTGGACATATAAACTGCTGTTGTCCACATTTGTTTTACTTAAAATCTATATAACAATAACTTTGGGATTGGCACATACAAATGTTCTCTATAATTTTTCTGTTGTACAGTATCATCTTGTAGCATTCTCTCTCACCTATAGGATGATTTAACTTGAAAATTAAGTTTGCTTCCCAAGTTAATCACATACAGTCACCCAAAACAGCATGGGTGAATTTGATGAAATCTGTGCCTTGATTCTACCCTAGAGGTATGTATAATACAACTGCTTTTTTGAGACTCATGGGTCAAAAAACAAAAACCTAAAATAAAAAAGGCAGATACAGATAGATATGAAAATTTTTTTGTCAAAAACCTTGCAATTCAAATCTTAAAACTAACTACAGGAAAAGATTTGTATGTTCCAACAGGTCAAAATGTCACCAACTTAATGGCTGAGAAAGAAAGAACACAGCTTTGCATTGAGTAGGATGTACCAGAAAGTGCCAGCAGAAAGCTTGGCCTGCCTGAACATTGAAAGGAAGAAAAGCCTCAGATTGCTAAAACATCAAACCCCTGTATGGATCCTACTTGTAACAACTATTTGCAATGAGTCCTAATGAAACTTACCTTCTAGGTGCCACAAAGGCTTTAATACAAGGGACTTTCTTACCTCCCCCCATAGAACAATGAGAAATATGATGATGATAAGGTTGTTCTCCAACTTTAAATTGGAGCCAACTGTTATAGAGGTAATCTCTATTAAAACTGGTAAAACTGTTTTCTTTAATTGACTAGTAGACATAGGAACTGTGAAAAGGATTATTCTCTATTCAGAACCAAATATAATACTAAAGTCTCCTTAAGCTATGCACTTAAGCAAAATATATTAATACAGGAGCTCTGACATCAGCAATGGATTATTCTACCAAGGAGATGTTGGCCAGGGGATCCAAGCCCCCACAAAAGGTAAAGGCTCCTTGCCTCCAAACTGGGATATCTGCAGGAAGAGAGGCGATAAGGCCCTGCTGTTGAAGACCTGATATAAACATGGGAAAGATGTATGGAGACCGCACTTGCAAGTATACAGATGGTCTCTGGAATGCCAGAGAGTGTTACCAAAGGCCACTAAACCAATAAAGCAAATATAGGTCTCCTTGAGTCAAGCAAGACTCCTCCGTCAGCACCAGCTACACCTCATCTGCCTGGAAATACTGTGCAGCAGTGGCAGCCATATGTCTGTATATCCCAAATCTAATTGGCTATTAGCTCTCTCCTTGGAGGAATAACCCACGGCTGATGCCACAAGCTTACATCCTCTAATGGTTAGGAGATGTTATAAACCACACGAAGACCCTGTCATACTTAACAGAAGAAAATGTAATTCATGGATTAACATACCATCCAAACATCTGTGTCTATACCAAAGTAACCTACCATAACATTTAGTACTGTTTAAATATCCATATATCTAATTGCGTGTGCTTCATTAGTAGGATCGAAAGGCTATATATTACACTGTTTAAATACCTATATATCTAATTGCATGTGCTTCATTAGTAGGATCGAAAGGTTATGCCTGGACAAGCTGGCAGCCCATGAAAGAAAACAGCCAGAATTGACTAGAGACCAAGACAACAGCTCCAGAGAAAGTAGACTGTTTTGCTTCTCATCCACCTGTGCCCCTTTTCTAAGCCTAGGGAACAATCTGCCGAAGAGGGGGTGTGGTAGAATGTAAGGGCTGTGATTGGGGTGAATGGTGAAACTACAACAATATAGTCTGGACACTCATTGGATCAACTTGATTGAACATATAAGCCCCCCCCCCGCTAGATGTTGGGACCCATGGGCTGTGTGGGTTTGGGCACAACTGCTTGCAAATTGGTTTTACATGAAGGATGCTTGTACTCATAAATTATCACTTATTGTTAAAAAATGAAAAAAGTGAAAGATGCAGGAAAGTTATGGCAGAATGCATGATCTGGGATGGGGTGGGGTGGGGGTGTTGGAGAGAAGGGAAAGGGAAATATGCCTGAACTGAACTGGAAAATGATGTATGAAATACACAAAGCATCAATAAAAAAAAGAAGAAAGAAACACAAGTTCTAGAATTGTCCCCAAGCACAACCACAACCATCTGTGTCTCTATTAGTAGGAAATAAGTGGCCCATCATAGAGGAATTTGCCCAAGTCAGAGACATAAATCAAGACCATCATTACACAGAGTGCATACTTGAAAAAGCAAACAGTAAGTCATCTGTGCATATGCTGAATTTGAAGTCCTGTGGGATAAAAGGAGAGAAATGCATCCTGGGAAGCTTAGAGTGCAGTTAGTTCTTAAGATGTTGGGATGGCATTGACAAAAACCTAATGAGGCACAATGAACAATTTAGTTAAAATCATTGTGGGTATCATGGTCAGCTGAGAAAACAGAGAAACAAGAGCTGTCCATAAGGAAAACTAGAAATTAGGGAAAGAAAAGAGATGTTAAGTTGGATTTGCTTTATATAAATTAATATTTAATAATCTGTATAAATACTTAATAGGGTACTAACCATATTGCTTGAATTATTTTTAAAAAGAAGAAAAATAAATGTGAGGAGTTACACTTTCAAAAATGGGAAGAAAGGGGCAGTAAATTGCCAGGCGATGGTGTGATGAAACAGACTGAGATGGCTGTGTACCACAGAGAAAGAAAGAACAAGCAGAATGGGAGTAATCATTAATGGTTAACTTGCAAGATCAGCTTCCATGCCACCCCCACACAGAATTTATGAATAATTTGCAAACCAAAGAAGAAACCACTGAGAATGAGAACTCTGATATTTCTAGGACAATTCAGAGAAATGTTTCAAATTATTTTTTATTAGTCGCTGTCTCAGTGGTTTTTAATGCACACCATAAAGAAAAGAGTGGCAAGATTATTTTTATGTCTCCTGATGATACTAGTTGGGAACTGTTGATTAAAACCAGTAATCAAGACACCAGTAATAGAAGATGTATTTAGATCATTGTGGGTTTAACACAATATGTCCATATATTTTTTTTGGGGGGGGGTGTTATTCATCTTACATCTCCTGGGTCACAGCTCATCATTGAAGGAGCCCAGGGTAGGAAATCAGGGCATGAACCTGGAAATAGGAGCTGAAGCCCAGGCCTTAGAAGAGCTCTGCTTACTGGCTTGCTACCTTGGCTCATGTTCAGTCTGCTTTCCTTTTTTATTGTTATTAAACTTTTTCCACAAGTCATACATCATTTCTTAATCGAATCTAGAGTTGTTTCCCTTTCCATGCCCCCCATTCCACCTGAGTCCCTGAACTCTGCCCTACATGTCCTGCATCTTTTTCTGAGTCTTTCCAGATTTTTTTTTCTTTCAGTTCCTTTGTTGTTGTTCTCTCCAACTTGTATTGCTACAGTATATAGACATAAATACATAGTTATATATGTGTGTATATACATAAATATATACATAAATATCACTTGAACTGGAGGATTTTTCCCCCTAAAGGTGTCAGTTTTTCCTTAAGGAGGTGATGCTAGTACCAAGTACTTAGTTGTATTCCTCATGATCTAAAGACAACAGTGCATTGTGAATCCCTAAACAGGTTCTAGAGCAGATGAGAAAGTCTGCTTTCTTATACAGTATACAACAACCCAGTAAACTGTATACATAAACTCAAGGATCCAAACAGAAATAAAACTTTGTATATCTTAGCATAATATAAAGGATCACAATCAATTAAATGTTAACTACACTGCTTTAAAACCATAACTTTGATGTATTTTAGTAAAAGTACTTTCTTTTAAACATTTTAACTTCAAAATATCTGAGTATATAATGTTTTATTCAGTAACAACACTACAAAAATTGGCATATTTCCTCAAGAATCTCAACTTTTCATACAGCTTATTTGGGTCCACTCTTCAGTGTGGCATTTCCTACATTCTAATTCACATTTACTGCAATGCTAAGCAAAGAATTAAATAGCTGCTTGTCTCTTACACAAAGTATATAAGCTACTATGCAACACTAATCCCAGAACTCTTCTTTGGTGTTCTAATTTCAGTAATTCTTCACATAACTTTAGTCTGATATTTAGTGTCAACAATTTTCCATCAGCAATATGGAAAAGACTAAATTGTGTGTTATCAGCTTTCTATATTATGATGAAACTGACTGTAATCATTGAGTTCTTGGAGGAAGAGGAAGTAGAATGGGAACTAATTATTAATTGCTAGTGTTCCAAATAAGCTTGTATGCTGCCTTTGCATAGAATTTATGAATAATTTGTTACCTAATGATCAACTTGAAAAAAACTGTATAATGATTCTTCAAAAACTTCCCTCAAACATTTGAAAAATAGGAGCCAAGTGTTACATGTTATCTTTCTTTTTTTTAATTTATTTTTTTATTTATATTTTTTATGTGTATGAATGTACTGTCTGCATGTAGGTTTGTGCACCTGTGTCGTGCAATGCCATGGAGGCCAGAAGAGGGCATCAGATTCCCCTGGAACTGGAGTCAAAGACGGTTCTTAGCCACCATGTGGGTGCTGGAGATCGAACCCGGGTCCTCTGCAAGAGCAGTCGGCACTCTTAACTGCTAAGCCATCTCTCCAGCCCACATGTTATCTTTCTATAACTTAGTACTTTTTACTTCTGCTTGTTTCGTTTTTAAGATTTTCTTTTTAATAGGCATGTTTTCTTAGCTTTCCATTATTGTGACTTTTTTGGGGAAAACAATCACCTAAAAGGGAAAAAAAGTTTTACTTTAACTTACTGTTTAAGACAATGGTTTCCTTAGCCTATTATTTCTAGATTATGGAACCAAGCTGCTTACCATACATATAAGAATTAAAGAGAGGGGCTGGAGAGATAGCCTAGCATTTAAGAGCACCGACTGCTCTTGCAGAGGACCCGGGTTCGATCCCCAGCACCCACATTGCGGGTGAGAACCGTCTGTAACTCCAATTCCAGAAGAACTCCAGTTCCAGGGGAATCTGAGACCCTCTTCTGACCTCCGCAGCATTGCATGACACGGGTGCACAAACCTACATGCAGACAGTACACTCATACACATACAAAAATAAATAAAATTTTAAAAAAAATTAAAAAAGAATTAAAGAGAGGAAAATGAAGGAACAAGATGTAATACATTTCCAGCTCACACTGGCAACAATCTGCTTTATCCAAGTGGATTCTACTTCCTAAGTTTCCATTCACGTCAGATAGCTCATCAAATTATGAACTGGGCAGTAGCATTGATAAACAAATAAATGATAAAATTTGTGTTAGCTTGAATAAGAAACATACCAGTTGGTCCAGAGTAAGTGGCACTATCTGGGGAAGTCATAGAACCCTTGGGAGTTGTAGCCATGCTGGAGGAAGTACATCACTAGAGGTGAGCCCTGAGAGTTTATACCTTTGCCTCACCTCTAGTTCTCTCTTTCAGGGTTTTATTTGGTTATATGTGACTAGTAAGCTCCTTGCTCAGGCTCCCCAATACTCTATCTGGAATCAGAAGCTCGATTACTCTCTTCCATAAATTGCTTTTGGCCATGGTGATTTATCACAGTAAAGAAAAGTAATGATTATAGAACTTTGTACCATAGAGTGAACTGTTGTTGTGAAGAACCTGAGCAACGTTGGGTTTTGAAGGAATGTGGATGACTTTGGATCTTTGGAGGAGGCTAGTGAATGCTCTAAGCATTCTAGTGGAGCCTGATAGACATCACTGAAACTCATGAGGAATTTGGAAGCTCAGCTTATGAGATTTTAAAGAGAAGTGACAACCTTAACAACTGAGCTATTTTGCCAAAAGTATATGGCTGCTATCTACCTGTGTTCCAAGAACATGCTAAATTTAAAGGTAATGGACTAATTTCTTTGGTGAAGGAAATTTCAAGACAGTATAACATTGTGTCAGTGGAATGGTTATTAATAAGCACATTAGAAGTGACGTTCTTTGTTTGTTTATTATATTTTATTGATACTTTGTGTATTTCATACATCATTTTCCAATTCAGTTCAGGCATATTTCCCCTTCCCTTCCCCCCATCCCACCCCACCCCATCCCAGATCATGCATTCTGCCATAACTGTCCTGCATCTTTCTCTCAGTTTTTTTTCCCCATTTTTTAGCAATAGGTGATAATTTATGAGTACAAGCATCCTTCATGTAAAACCAATTTGCAAGTAGTTGTGCCCAAACCCACACAGCCCCTTGGTCCTACCATCCAGCAGGGGGGGGCTTGTATGTTCAATCAAGTTGATCAAATGAGTGTCAAGACTATATTGCTGTAGGTTCACCGTTCACCCCAATCACAGCCCTTACATTCTACCACGCCCCCTCTTCCGCAGATTGTTCCCTAGGCTTAGACAAGGGGCACAGGTGGATGAGAAGCAAAACAGTCTACTGTCTCTGGAGCTGTTTTCTTGGACTCTGGTCACTTCTGGCTGTTTTCTTTCATGGGCTGAAAGCTTGTCCGGGAATAACCTTTTGATCCTACTAATGAAGCACAAGCAATTAGATATACAGGTATTTAAATAGTATTAATTGTTATCATAGGTTACTTTGATATAGACACAGATGTTTGGATGGTATGTTAATCCACGAATTACATTTTTTTCATAATTTCCAGAGTATACAAGCTACTCAAAAAACAAAGAAGCAAGAAAACAAATGAATCACTCAAAAGATGGAGCAAAGATCTGAATAGAGACTTCACAGAG
>VZQC01011370.1:230428-259651 GCA_009823505.1 Rhizomys pruinosus
AAAAACAATGTACTTTAATTGATCAGACTTGTTCATCAGCCCAGTGGTGTGCTCGATGATACGTGTGTGCAGAAGTTCCATTCTGGTCCTTAAAGAAGGCTGCTTATTCTGCCTGTCTGGAACCTAAGCCATAATTCTGCCTTTCTTGGCTTATGTCTTATCTTTGAAGAAAATATTTGGTCTTACTTTCTTTTTAAGTTTTTTTTTATATATTTAGGTATTTTGGCTTTTGAGAATTTCATACACGAGCATTTTATTTGCATTATTTTTGTCCATCCCAATTCTCCTACAACTTTTCACATTCCCCCAACTTCCTCTCAATTTCCAGTCCTCTTATATGTAACAATGATAAAGACTATATGTATATGTGTGTATATATATGTATACTGTGTATATATATAATATATATATTATATATAAATAAACTGATCCTTTTCCCTCAGCATCCACTGATTGCCTAGAGCTCTTCTTCTTAAGGTGAGGCTCTGTGACATTTCCTCCATCCACTTTGATATAATAGCTGGTTTTGTCATTATGCAGATCTTGTTAGACTATAATACTGTGGACATTTCATTGAGGGAGCTTCCCTATCATGTCTAGATTGATGGCACTAACTCCGGAAGGGATCTTGTCTGTCTGGCTGTTGCAGTCTCACTGGCTTCTCTTTGGTGATACTCCTTGACCTTTAGGTATAGAGGTTGCATTATAGACTTATCACTTAGGGCTGGACACCTCACAGTCTCTTATTCTTTGGATTTGTCTAGTTGTGGAACTTTTTAATAGTCTCCATCTGGTGCATCTACTTGAAGAAGGGTTTCTCTGTGCATCCTAAGATTAACCTTAAACATCTGATTGTCCCATCACAGGTTCCAGGTTGTCAGCTCCTTAATAAGACCCGGAAGCTTTATTTGGTTAGCTTTTCACAAGTTTATTTTTTTTTTCCTTCAGATTCAGTTTTATTTACTCATATTTTCATTAACTACTTCCTTCTACCAATTACTGGTTTAGTTTCTTAATATTTTAATAATCTTTTAGTTTTTATTCGCCCCTCATTCATCTAGTTTTGCTTCTGAATATTTACAGCTTTTTTATTAATTTTATTTATTTATGTACGTGTATGAATGCACTGTCTGCATGCAAGATTGTGCACCCGTGTCGTGCAATGCCGCCGAGGTCAGAAGAGGATGTCGGATTCCCGTGGAACTGGAGTTCTCCTGGAATTGGAGCTTCGAACGGTTCTCGGCCACCATGTGAGTGCTGGGGATCGAACCCGGGTCCTCTGCAAGAGCGGTCGGTGCTCTTAACCGCTAGGCCATCTCTCAAGCCCCAAATTTCTGAATATTTATAATTGGATAATATTTTTCTATTTTAATCTGTTTCACATTTTCATACATTTATATAATGAATTTTATGCGTCACTTTATTCTTGATTTCCTAAGACCTTGAGATGCATTATTAGGTGCTGAAAATTATGACATGTTTTTGTTTGCATTTGAAAACCAATTCCAAAGTAAAATAATTTCATTAGCCAAGCATGGTTGTGCACGCTTTTAATCCCAGCACTTGGGAGGCAGGGGTAGGTGGATCTCTGTGAGTTCATGGCCAGCCTGGTCTACAAAGCGAGCTTCAGGCCAGCTGGGACTAAAGAGACACCCTGCCTCAGAAAGAGCAAAAATATTTCATTATACCATAAACAATATAATTTTAGTCTGTGCTCTACAAATAAACTAGTATAATTTATAGACATAATTATCTTTACAATGGAAATGACAATGTAGTGTAATGCTGTATCTCTCAGAATATAGAGTACAATGGTTAATTTTATGTGTGAAATTGACTGGGAGAAGATGGCAAATAAACATTATTTCTAAGTGGAACTTTGGATACTTCTAGAAGAGAAAGACAATGGAATCAATACAATGATTAAAGAATACTATCTTCACAGGTGAGTGATCACCTTCCAACTCAAGGAGGATATGAATAAGACAAAAAGTAACAGCAAATTCTCTCTTCTTGGGCTAGACATCCATTCCCTGTGACTTCTGTGTTTCACAAGTCTATGAACTTAGAGTGAATCACATCATTAGCTTTTCAGGATTTTCTGGCTGCAGACAGCAGGTCAATGAGCTTCCTTGTCAACCAATTCCTATTAAAACTCCCTCACTGATGCTTATATATCTGCTTAGGTTTCTGGTTTTCCAGAAGAACTTGACTCAGATATTTTCCTTATCAAGTTGTTCAATGAGTCTGTGAGAAAAAGATTCTATCATAAAGTAAATGAAATAAAGCTGAATTTTATAGCCCTACTTCAATATGTCTTTAAATTCATGTCTTTAAATTTCTTCAATTGGAAGTCTCTTTTGTGAGTACTGTCTGTTACTATCCTACAAAAACAATTTCCCACCTAACATAATTAGAAATATCTGATTAAACTAAATCGTATTTTTGGTGGTTTAAATTAGAAATGTCCAGTCTAGTCTCAAGTATTCAAATATATGGTACTCGTTGGTGGAACTTTTTGGTGGGCATGGACTGTTTAGGAGGTGTAGCCTGGTTGTTGGAGGAAGTGTGTCACTGGAGACAGGTTTGAGAGTTCTTCCTCTTGATCCACTTTGTATGTTCTTTCTGCTTAGTACTTCATATTGAACATGTGAGTCCTCAGCCTCCTGCACCTGCCTGAGGTTTGCTGCCTCCTGAGGGACTTCAAACCCTCTTGAACCATCAGCCAAAATTAACTCTTTCTTTCATAACTCACTTTGGTCATGGCGTTTTATCATAGTTACATAAAAGTAACCAATAAAATATCTAAAATATAAGTCAAAGGATATCATGAAATAGAAATCATATTAGGATACTGATGAGAGAGTTCTTTTTTGGATTAGCAGATGCACTGTCATTCTAATATCAGAAAGCTTAATACATAAGATGTACCAATGAATGCTGCTTTAAAATATTTTATTTATAGTTTTTATTTTTTGTGTCTGAAGGTATTGCCTGTATGTGGGTAAGTGTACTCACACAATGTCTATAAACTCAGAAGGCATCATATATACTGGTACTGGAGTTATGGACAGTTGTGGGTGTTGGGAATTGAACCACGGTCATCTGCAAGAGCAGAGGGTGCACTTAATACTGAGCCATATTTCCAGGCCCTGCCACTGAATTCTTTCAAAAAATGCATGCATAAATACATTTCCTTTAAAATATGTTTCTGGGGCTGGAGAGATGGCCCAGCCATCTCTCCATCTCATTGCAGAGGATGGAGGTTCAAATCCCAGCACCCGCATGGCAGCTAAGAACCAGTTTCAGGGGAATCCGACACCCTCTTCTGACCTCTGTGGCATTGCACAGCACGGGTGCACCAACCTACATGCAGAGAGTACACTCATATACATTAAAAAAATAATAATAGGGGCTGGAGTGATGGCTCAGTGGTTAAGAGCACCGACTGCTTTTGCAAATTAACTTTATGTGCTCTGCCCTGTTTAGATGTGGAAAGAACTAAAACATGGAGGGGTAATTGTCAGAAGTGAGTAATTTGTGGAACATTTTCAAAAAATAGAAAAATTGTAAATTTAGCTCCTTTCTTGATTATGCCTTTTGATAATCATCTCATTATTCATGATAATTATCAGATCATGGGTCTGTAGTTTTTGGACTTTTTCAGCTCATAAGATGCAATCTATTTCTACCAAATTATACTGTTAAATGTGACAATTTATAGGATAGACATAAACACTAAACCTGTGGTCCATGTTGCAAAATTTCCTAAAACATGATAGTTTTGAAAAAAAAACCCTATGTGCATATATACAATATATTAAATACCAAAATATATCACAAATTCATGAATGTAATATAGAATAAACAAAGTTTAACATAGGAAGCTGTGTCCTAGGAGACTGAATTTCTAACAATCTCTTGAGGAAGAAGAAAAAAAAATATTAGGAGAAAAACAAGTGGCTTTAGCCTCTTAGTAGTAGTGTTTATCACAATCCTAAGACAATAAATAAGGTATATCTTACCACTTGTCAAAAAATGTAGTTGATACTTTATGTAAACAGAATGTTGCAATAAAAGACAAAATGTGTTGTTTAATTTTATTTATTTTGTGTTTTGTTTTACTGAGACGGGGTCTCATGTAGCCTAGTCAGGCCTTGAATTCACTATGTAATGTAATGAAATGAAAATAGCCTTAAACTCCCAATCATCTACCTTAACCTCCCAAGTACGGAAATTAGAGGAATACAATACCAAATCCAGCACTAAAATTCACTCTATCATATTCATATAAAGGGGTTAAGAAATTGACTGTTGATGAAGTGCTTGCCATACAAGAATGAATATTTGAGTTTGGTCCACTGGAATCCAAGTAAACAACAAGGTACGAATGATCATTTCTGTAAAGTCTGTGCTGGGAATGTAGATTACGAAGATCCATGGGGCTTGTTGCTCAGCCAGTCTAGCAAAATCAATGAGGTCAAGATGTGATGAGATCCCATCTGAAAAAAAGGTTAGTGGAGGCCATTTGAGGAAGACACCTGACAAAGAGATTTGTTTAGAGGAGGGAATAAAACAGATAAGAGATAATTGTGGGGGAATTTGATAAAAAAATAATAACACACACAGCTATGAAATAGTAATAGTTAAAATTAATTTAAAAATCTGGGTACATACATACCACAATATCTTATTTCTGTTACTGGAGTTCTAGCCTTGAATCACCTCATGACTTGAACTGTACAGTGCAGCAGAGATGTCATAATCTGTTTTCTTGCCCACACAGGGCATCAGCAGCATATTTGCTAAGAAGGAAGGAACTTTACCATATCTCAGGGAAGTGAATATTTTCTTGCTTATTACCTGTAATTCACTGTATTCTAGTACAAATTTCTATATGTATTTTTTTAATTAGCAGGAACTAAATTCAAATAAAGATAAGCAAAAAAGTTTAAAGTTGTTGGCTTACTTATCTAAAAAGTTGAGAGATACTGTGTATTCAGCAATTACTCAGATAATTGCAACCAGCACTTTCTACTTACCTGTTCACATCTTCCTGTGGGTTGAGGCAATAATAATCACATCTAGTTTGCTATTTACATGGCTAAAACCAAGCTTGTGTTTTACTCATGGAGTGACCTCATATCAATTCTAATAAAGGATTCTGATACAGTCTATATAAACAATGCCTATTACTTGAGTCATTTCTATAAATATAGAGGGAAACCCTAGGTGGCAAGACTATGTTTGATGACTGGTCAGCCTTGAGAAGTTTACATGCATTAGGGTAGAAAGATAATCAGGATTTAAAGAATGCTGGATAGAGTAATATAGAAGAATTTCTCTGAAATGGGGAATACAAGGTTGACCCTGCACATATTATGCAAAGAACTAAGCACAGATGCATCTAAAACTCAAACCCATCTTTCAACAAATAGTAAAGTAGGAAAGAATAAACATGTGACTAAAATAAACCACATGAGGGATATGAGAAAAACAAAGGAGGAATAAATATAAGTATTTTTATCAATGATAATAATGCAATGAAATATTAAAAAAGAGATATTGTTCATTAGGGAGATGGGTTGTCAAAAGTTATTTCAGTCACACATAATAGTATAAGGAATCAAAGGGTATAATATCATATCCCATATTATGCATAATATACAATAAATGTATGGTTACATTAATAAGAAAGAAAAGGTATTGAGTTTATCTTTTAAAACAAATATAAATATTTCATAGGATATTTATATATAAATGCATGAATTACATTTATTTAAGATTATGTATAAATTTGTGGATTTTTTTAATTTTTTAAATTTATTATTTATTTTTTATTTTTATTTTTTTATTTTTAATTTTTATCTATTTTCTATGAGTATGAATGTACTGTCTGCATGCAGGTTTGTACACCCGTGTCGTGTAATGCCGCGGAAGTCAGAAGAGGGTGTCAGATTCCCCTGGAACTGGAGTTCTCCTGAAATTGGAGTTATAGACGGTTCTTAGCCGCCATGTGGGTGCTGGGGATCGAACCCGAGTCCTCTGCAAGAGCGGTCGGAGCTCTTAACCGCTAGGCTATCTCTCCAGCCCCTATTATTTATTTTTGTATGTGTATGAATGTTCTATCTGCATGTAGGTCTGTGCACCCATGCCGTGCAATGCAGCAGAGGTCAGAAGAGGGTCTCAGATTCCCCTGGAACTGGAGTTCTCCTGGAATTGGATTTACAGACGGTTCTTAGCCGCCATGTGGGTGCTGGGGATCGAACGAGGGTCCTCTGCAAGAGCAGTCGGTGCTCTTAACCGCTAGGCTATCTCTTCAGCCCGAATTTGTGGATTTTAAAAGATATAAAATATTCATATTCGATGTGCCAACATATAAACATACTGGCTCTAAGCGCTAGAAGCAGCGATTCTTTAGTAACACTCATCTCACTTCTGACTCAGATCTTATCTTTAATCACCATTGATAACTAAAGGAAAAACAATCCTTTTAGAAGTGACTGACTAGGATGAAGGAAATGAAATATTAACCTGGGGTATTAGTTTGTCATGTCAGACAATGCTCATTAGAAAAGCACAGAAGTCTATCTTCAGTAGACCCTACTGACCTTGATAGTACAGTTTTGCAAACATATATTATTGGGTTGCAACTTGAGAATTAGATAAATACCCATGGCATCATACTGGTATAAACAAATCCCTGAATGAATAAGAAAACAAATACACAAAAGAGAAGAACTAGATCTCCATCAAGTAGACCCACATTAGGGGAAAGTGAGGAACAGAGAACTCCCAGTTGGCAAACTGAGGCAGTGAATAGCTCCAAGAGAAGTACATAAAGGCTACTAAACCCTGGTTGGCAGCTTACAGTAGTCAAATTCCTATAGTAATATATTTCCTCAAACACATGGAACAGCTACAAAGATAAAGCTAGTAAATTTATGTTTGGGAAACTAAGTAGATACTTAAAACCACCAGTAAATAAGACCTTTCTACATTATTATTTCCTTGGTATAATGCACTAAGGAAACAATTTAATTCCTCAGGTATTGTCTTCAAAATTGTAAGACTTATTCTGCTCAGAAAAAGAGGCCACAGAAATCCAAATAGACGGCTGGAAGATAATGGCTAAACTTCAAGCAAGTACGTTTTTTTTTTTTTTAAGTTCAGGAGAAATTGTATTTTGATTCAAGAACTGCATAGAATGAATTTACATTACATTCAGACTTCCTGCCCCATCTCCACCCTCATCCTTCCTCACCCTGCATGCCCATTCCTTACTTCATATCTTCTCTAAGCAAATGAAAAACCTCATTCATCTTACATAATATCTCTGGGTTAGATGTTTGAGGAATAATATCTCGATTGTCACTGATCTATACTTCTTTCAGTAGTGTGCCAAAGTAAGGGACCATTCCCTTTGCTTTGTATTTAAATCTTGGGGGTCAGAATACTCTATGGTTTCTTGTAATAGTATTTTCATTCAATTTCTGTTTCTTTTACAAACTGCTTAGGAAAGTCAAATGGAGATTTCCCTTTTTCTCAGGGGTCATAAACACTCGATGTCCTCATCAAGGTGAGTTCACAGTCTTCGTATACAGGTTGCGTTTGGGCTGTTTCCCCGCCTCTTTCAGCACTATGCTCTCACAGTAGACCAAGGGGTTCTAAAACAGGTGATTCCCCCACAGAGTTTTACAGTAAGTAAAAGGAGCTAGGTCCTCAGATCAAGCAGTAATTAGCACAGGCCTCCCTCCAATCAAAGACTCTCTGAGTGGCAACTGGGAAGGTTCATAGCTTCGCACAACAGCTTTTCACCAGTGTCCTCTAGTCTATCTTCTGGAATCTGTAAACTTCTCAGATTCCTAATGTTGAAGACTGCCCCAAGTCCTTACAGCTGTTGAGTGGTGATGATTGTTGACCCACCATGGGTGCCACTGGGACACATGGCCAGGGAGGTCCCCTTGGTTCCACCCTGCCAGTGAGGATGGGCAGCCAAAATGCCTGGGTTCCACCACATTGGTGCATGTTAATGGCCATGAAAGCATGGATCTTGCATGTCAATGGAGGTGGACAGCCAGGGTCTGCCAGTGCTTGTTGGTGGCCAGGCCAGCTACCCTCTGCAAGCTATATATTCTTTATTGTTCATACTGAACAGAGCTCTCAGTATCAAAAAGGGACTCATTTTTCCACCTGTCTTTCATGCCTTTCCCCACGTTTTACAATCACACACACAGGTGCTTTGTATAAAAATTTTAAAAGAAAATAGTATGTGGAAGGATCACAGACTATAGAGGACTAAGAAGAATTAACAGTACTGTAATCTGACATTGTGGCTTGAATTCTCTAACACAGAAAGTTCTTCTGATGAAAACAATGATATAATTAGAGTGAGGTCACTTAACTTCATTAATGAGAGTAGAGTAACATTAAAATCTGTTTTTATGATTGAACTATGTAAAATAGTATTTGGAGCAGGAAGGTGAGAGACAAGAAAATTTCCATGTAGTTTTTGCATTTGAGGGATAAATTTGAAATTAATAGAGAATTTAAATTTCCTAAATAGCGCACATGTACATACATATAAGCAGGTGGAAATTATCTACTTTTTACCTACTCGAAGCTTCAGGACATGGTTTGAAAACTCTCTCAGTGGGAAAGGACTTCATATCTCTATTTGTTAAATTGAAGCCACCATCACTGACAGTGTCATATTATGTCTAATTACACAAAATGCCAGAATCATTTTAGCAGCCTAACAAACATATATCTCACTTGTACAGTAGGAGTAAAGGTCTCATGGCCATAAAGAGTGAGATAGCTTTTCCAGTTTATCCATACGCACAGTAGGTAATAAAGTAATCACAGAGGACAATGTTTTCTGCATATTTATTTACTATGATGACCACATTTCTGAGACAACTTCAAATGCCTAAATGTCTAGAATTTATCTATAATAACTTACCGGAAACAATATGGATTTACTCCATAACATGTTTATTTTTTTTTTTTGCTTAACTCATATTTTGTTGCTTTAAAGTACATATATACAATTATGTGTAAAAACAGGCTAAATAGCAATGAAAAATATAGAACTGTATATTAAAATTTTAATTTGATGAAAGTCTGGACAATTCTGTCCAGAAAATTGCCTCTACACACATGAATGTAAGATTTGGGCAATTCTGGCTGGGCATGGTGGTGCACACCTTTAATCATAGCACTCAGAGGCAGAGGCAGGCTGATCTTTGTGAGTTCAAGGCCAGCCTGGTCTACAGAGTGAGTTCCACGACAGCTGGGGCTACAGGGAGACCCTGTTTCGAAAAAGACCAAAAAATATATATGTTTTGGCAATCCTAGGTCATTGTTCAAATGTGATATGAATTTAATAACAAAAGTAACAGCAGCAAAAACCAGTAGGATAACATAAAATTTCTAATAGTTAAATCATGCTTTTAATTTTAGGGAATAATTTTTTAACTATAATTAAAACATAAATGGAATAAGGTTTTGAAACCTTAACTTTTCATTTGAATGAATTAGAAGGTTGATCAAACCAAGAAAGTGTCATATTCTTTAGCACACTATAAAAACAAACATGGTTCATCATCTATTCTGAACCCTTTGTAGAAATTTTTTTCAAATGTTCTCATTCAGATCCCTAAAAGCCATTCTTCTCTGGCTGTTTACTCCCTGATTGTCTCTGAGCCTGGGAGAGGAAGTGTCTATAGATGTCCTCTATGTGGTTGAGAATTTGATATTAATTTATTCCCTGCACTTTGAGAATTGTGAGTTTGTTTGCTAACCACCATATGCTGCACCAGGGAACCTCTCTGATGAGGTCTGCAAGCTGTACTAATATACAGGCAGATACCTACAAATTTAGAGTGCAATTTAAAACTAATTTAACAGTCATGCTAATATTAATAAACTAATGGTAGAGGGTTCACAATTGAGTGAAGTTTGAGCTTCACAAATATAGGTTCTTCAATAAATTTTCAGAACCAGACATGTGTTTTATATGTAGTAGGCCTAGATTCCATGAAAAAGTGGTTGGTTACCCTTGTAACATTCATGTCACGTTTGCACCACTGACACGCCTGATAACTGTTTTCCCCAGCAATTGCCTTGGCACTTCCCAGTCGAAGGGGAGCAAACCCTCAGTTGGGAAGCATCCTGGTCAGGCGTTTTGATTTATTCATGTACTCTGACCAACCTACAAATTTGAAAATTTCATTTCTCTTTAAAGCTGAAAAAAAATCACTTTATGTAAGTACAAGATTTGGGGGGAAGGAATTTTTTCAATTTTTAATTTTCACAGGAAAATAGGAAAAATACAGAATGGAAATAACAAATCAATAATAACAAAAAGGGGGAGATTTCTATTTCTTATTCTGGTAAAATAAAGAATCAATCTGTGGGGCTTGGTATGTAATTCTCTTTTTTCCCTTTCTCTCTTTCCTTTCTTCTTTCCCTGGTCTTTCAGGGATACCAGAAGGATAAGTGTTTACTGGCTATTCCAGGAAGCCTTGAATTCTCAGCTGAGAGTCTGGTTAATTTGGGGGGGGGTCTCATCCTTAAATTGCCTAATCATTTTCTAGCTCATGTTTAGTTATGTTACCCTCTGCAAAGAGTCACCCCGATTGCCAGAAGGGAATCAGGATGCAGACAGCACTGACCTCTTCCATGCTGAAAAAGGACGTTGGGTATGGCAACTGGGGTATCCCCCATTCAGAGGGTCTATCTAAAGGACCTCCAAAAGGATAACTACCTAGGGGGAAAAAGTCCTTAACTAGTGCCCTTGAAAGTGAAGTGAAGGCTGGAGTAGTTAAGTACATGATCTAGGCAGGGCACCAGGAGAAGTAAGAATAGGGTGAATTCCAATGTCCAACTTAAAAGTCCATTAGAATTTCTTGACCAGGGATTTCAAAGCATTCATTTATTAGGGTTCTCGTTCTGTTCATGTGGCCATGATTTCTGGGCTTAGGATCTGCTTTTCAGGCTTTTTAGTAGTCAGCATATGAGATTCCATTTAGATAGTTGCTAGAAAGAAAGAAGAATTTTTGTTATTGAGCATTAACAATAATAGTGAACTTGTCCTTTGGCTGCAGGTGACACTACTCTGTTAATCAAGGCCAATATCTAAGGTTGTTATACCAGTTTAAAATAATTTCATATAACTTTATGTCCAATATGTGCAGGCACAATTTTACAGGCTTTAAAAGAAATATATTGACTTTTTGTTATAGTTTCTTTTTGGGTGCTTACATTCACACAATTAGCCCAGATTAACCAAACTTTGGTTCCTCAAGGTCATTTGAGGTTCTTGTCTTCAGGGGGCACTTGGATTTTCAATGGGGGGGGGCACCTGGCTCCTTCTGGCCATTTTTAACCAGTTCCATCTACTGAGGACAAGTTCAGGTCTTGCTAGACTGGGATTCCCTTTGGAGCACAAGGCTATTTTCCCCTATATTGAGCATCCTCTTCCAGGACACTGGCTAGGGTTCTGTTGGTGGATCTCCAAGACATCCCTGCACAGGAAGCCTGGTTACTCACAATTGCAGAACATTTTAAGAGATGCCCCCATACAAAATACCCTGGGAACAATTGACCTCAGCCGGCAAGGAACAAAATTGTCCCTTAAATCCCTTGGCCAAATTGGTATGGACCTTAGGCATGGGCATTAAGGATCCAAAAAGTTTAAGTTGCAACAATCTGGTATTTTAATTACTTTATCAAATTTAGATAAACCTGAAGAAAAGCCCAATAAGTCTTATATAATCATTGACTGGAAGAAATTTAACACCATAGGATAAACAGGCAAAAGCCTATAAGGGAAATTTAAACAATTTTAGGTATATTTTAAATATCAAAATGTTACTACAAACATAAGTAGTCTCTACTTTACCAAACCCCATATCCTGGTTTGTAGTTTTCCAATAACAGGGAACATACCTGTTGACCAGAATTAAGCTGAAAAAACTTACCAACTCTATCCAAGCTATCTCTTTCTGGAGTGCATGCACTAGTTCAGGGAAGTAAACCCAGCTTATTTTGCATCAAGTTATCTTGAAATGGGCAGAACAGATATCAAAACCAACATTTCCGTAATAGACAGAGACTAAAAAATATCTTTCAGCAGTCAAAGGTAACCCATTAATTGTCTATGCCCCTTTAGTCCAAATCTACAACTGAAAGTCCAGTACAAGCCAGAAATGGACCAAAAAACACCACAACCCTGTGTGGTTATAATCCCATTTAGAACATTAGTAAACTGGCTTTAATATTTATATCACTCTACTATAAAAACATTTAACAACTTCAATCAAGTACAAGTATCTTATTTTCTACTAAACTTTGCAATATTTATGCTCATCCAGCTGAACGGGGCATTCCCCCAAACACATCACCACAAAATAAAAAAATATAAAACATAAAATATAAAATATTTAAAGTGACCCTATAAATCCCAGGGCTGGCTCCAGCCTGTCTATCTTCCCCAAAGATGTGCCACCTAGTGATCAAATATCCCACACACAAAACATAACCAAAGGCCTTGAATTCTTTTTTATCTAGTGTTAGCATAGAGACTCCTCATTCTTTCTTAGTGTCATTTACTTGTATTATTTTTTTACCTTGGGATACTATCTTTATTTAAAGATGAGTTAAGTTTCTTGGAAACAAAAAAAAAATGGGTTTTGTTTAATCCATTCAACAGCCTCTTGTCTCTTAATTGGAGAATTCATTCCATTGATATTTAAAACTGTTTAGAGAATCAAATTTCTTCCAATCATTTTGATTTCTAGTATATTCTTACCACAGGTTTTTATTTCCATAGTGGCTGTTTCATTTATTGTTTGGTGTTGATTGGTTATAGTCATTCCTGCCCTCTGCTCTTCATATTGCTTGAAGTATTTTCTGCAGAAAGAAATACTTTCAACTTATTTATATCATGGAACATTTTCCTTTCTCCTTCAATTATAATAGATATTTTTGCTAGATGAAGTACTCTGGGTTGACATCTATAATCTTTTAAAACAAAGAATATTTTAGACCAGGCTCTTCTGGCTTTCATCATTTCTATTTAGAAATCTGCTGCAATTCTGACAGGTATTCCCTGTAGGTAACTTGTTGCTTTTCTTTTGCGGCCCTCAGTATCCTTTCTTTGATTTGAGCATCTAGTGTTTTTACTATAACATGGCATGGAGAATTTCTTTTCTGGTTCTATCTGCTTGGAGCTCTATATGCTTCCAATACTTGTGTAGAAATCTCATGTTTTAATATGGAAAAATGTTCCTCCAAAATTTTGTTGAAGACCTGGGCCATATTACCCTCCTGTGAGTCTTCTTCCTCTTCTATCCTTATAATTAGTAGGTTTGGTCTTTTCATAGTATTCCATAGTTCCTGGTTATTCCATTCTTGTGTTTTTTTTAATTTTTCATAATCTTTACTTGATTTATCCAATTCTTCCATTTTGTATTCCAATCTTGATATTCTATTTTCTACTTCATCCGTTCTATTGTGTTTCTACCATCTTTTCTAAGTTGTTTATGGAATGTTGCATTTCTTTTTTTTTCATTTCAACTTGAATTTTCTTCAATGTTTCTATATCTTTTGTAATTTCATTCCCCAATTTATCGTTGTACTCTTTCAATTTATCCTTGTCTTCTTTTAGATCCCAGTCTTCCTTGTTAAATTCCCTCAACTCCTCAGTTTCTCTAAGTATATTCATAATTGTTCTTTTTTAAAATTTTTTATTTATTTTTGTATGTGTATGAATGTACTGTCTGAGTGTAGGTTTGTGCACCGTGTCGTGCAATGCCTCAGAGGTCAGAAGAGGGTCTTGGATTCCCCTGGACCTGGAGTTCTCCTGGAATTGGAATGACAGATGGTTCTTAGCTGCCATGTGGGTGCTGGGAATCGAACCCGGGTCCTCTGCAAGAGCAGTCAGTGCTCTTAACCGCTAGGCTATCTCTCCAGCCCCCATAATTGTTCTTTTGAGATCTGTATCCTTAGTTATATACAAGGGGTCTTCATTAGAGGGTACTTGAATAGGGGTATTAGTGATTGTTGGAAATCCACCTGATTCTTTCTTGAGCTTTAGGCATTTGGGTAGCCTCTGTTGGGAGTGGTTCCAATGTGAAGCCTCGGTGCTCATTGAGCTGACCCTGATGTTCTCTATACTTTTCAGGTTTCTGTTGATTTCCTAATTGATACATAAGTCTTGAGATTGTAGGCTCCAAAATCTCAACTCTATCCTAACACTGTACAGACCAATGCACCTCACCCAACCAGTAAACGGTTTTCCCAACAGACTAAGTCATGCAACACTCAACTATCCCTGAACTCCCAGGCCTGTGAAACCCACACTTCGAGGGTGCAGACTCCTGGTCTTGTGAGCTAGAAGGTCACAATGCTTCCCCTGCAGTGCAACCAAATTTTCTCACCCCCAAGGAGGGTGAACCACCATAACCCGCCCAATGAGATGTACTCATTAAACCACCATACACCATCCTTAATCTACCAGCTGATACACCAGGGCCAGGCGCCAAGTCTGTACCTGGGTTCAGTAGGAGAAAGGCTCAGCCAACATAGGGCTTTCCTTGTTGTGTCCTGATGCTCTCAGGTGATGTCTATAACATTAAATTGTAGTCTGTAAGGATCCAGATGCCGTGAGACCAACTCAGATGCTTCCCAACACTCTTGGGGCCCCTAAGTGCTACTCCCCAACTTTGCCCTTAGCTGCTCAGAATGTACCAGCCACCTTGGGAGCTGCCATTTTGGAAAAGCCAGTACAAGATTTCTAATGCATTAATTAAGTTGGTGGATATATAGACTGTTTCTATGTCCCAGTTAATATAAAACACCTAAGAACATGGATAAGCGTGTCTCTGTATGAAGTAGGAAATAGAAATACCTAAGTGTCGTATATATGGCTAATATGTTAAATCCATTTGTACTTTTAAAAGAAATCACCACAAGGACTTCCACAGTGGCTACACTAATTTGCACTCCCACCAAACACAGTCCATGAGAGCTTTCAATAACAATCTATTAAAATGTAAATATCTGGCATATAGATATTTAATCTATTTTAATCTGCTTAACTTCTTTCAGCAAAGGAATGCAATGGTTTACTATTTTAAAATCCTAAAAAGTAAGTGGGGTTACAGCAGTCAGAGTCTGCTCTGTCACTAACGTAGAATTGCCTGAAAGCTCTGTGCTTATTCCTTTGTCTCATTCATGCCCCATGATCCCTAGGATGTCTTGTCTCATTATACCCTCACCCCTTGTTAGTGGGCTTGGCATCTAGGAAGTGAGCACTAAATGCTTATTGAATAAAGAATAAGGTAACATCAGTGAGGAAGGAAAAGTAGAAAGTGGGAGATCAAAGTGAAGCTAAGACAAAACAAAGCAAGCTGCTTTTATGCCAAGAGCCTCCCTTCCCTCATGGAGCTCATAATTGGTGCTTCAGCATTGCCTAGAATATTTGTTCTTTCCTTTGAAGTTACAGTCAAAAAGTTTTGGTTTAACCACTTTTTATACTTCATTGTAAGATTTTCATTGTAAGATTAAAAAAATATTTTTTCCTCTGAATTTATGTCATGTAGTGTAAATGATAAAATTATCTTGCTTATAAAAATATTAGTATTAATATATTCATAAAACTTTGTACTCATATTCGTTTATGAGTACTTAATTTGATTTATAAGAGGTCTTAAGTAAAATGACAGACAAAGTTAGCATTCAGGAAAAGGAAGACCAAGAAATAATAAAAACTCATGTATAATTGTACTTAAATAAGACCAAGATCATGAATATGCAAAAATAGAGATCCCTTTCAAATTGGTGAATGGATTACAACAATCCTATAAAAATGTGGCAAGATTTCAAGTCAAAGTGAGCCACCTTCCAAACATAACTGAGGGACGGAGTTTGCTGTAGGACTCTAGCTGTCTTCCTCCTAATCCCATGGATGACTGAGAGCAACGATTTGCTGCTGCTTCTCAACATAGCCAAAGGGCCCCTGCTACTGCCCGTCATTGTCACACGGTATCAAAATGTGTATCACTGGTTGGGAAAGAAATAAAAATTCCATGTTATTTCCATTGAATATGCATCAATTTTCACTATTTTAGACTCAAAAAGGCATGAAATCGTCCTATGTCAAGAACTCTTTGTAGTGAATGGTATTAAAAGCGAGGCACCATTATAGTACTTAGAGAGTAAAGTGACTGAGAAGGAACATGGGAGGAGAGGGCCTGGAAAGAGACTGGGAGATGTTCATTTACTGCTTTAACTCAGGGCAATGTTCATATGGTCAGACCCAATGAGCAGTCTGTTCAATCCTCTATTCTCAGGCAGAATTTGGGCTGATAAAAACTACTTAGGTGCAAATAGGGAGATTGGTTACTACAAGAAAATGACCCAGAGGAAGAAGACAAGAATCCAGAGGGTGGAATGGAAACCCTAGAAGACTGTCAAACCTTGAGGTCTAGTTAGGAGAGTTTCAGAAATTATACTGCCAGATTTAAATTTGATATGGATCAAGAGCTTATGACTTTCTTACTTCTTAACAGCAAGACTGAAACTATGATGCCTGTCTTAAGATTGTTTGTGCAATGGGACCACTTAAGAAAAGCAACATGTCTAGTTAGTTTCAAAATCTACAGAGGATGCCCACCGAGTTTCATTCATGGTGATGTAGTCTTTGATGATGATATTTGGAAATTTGAAATGAGATGAAAGCTTTCGGAGAGAGTCAAAGCAGTGATGAAACTGGAAGGGATCAGAAAGAGAACTATGGCAAAATTCTAAGCTGTTCACAAAGGTCTCCATCATTTGGTGCACTTGTTATATCCATACAATCCATTGCATAAGTGTAATTATGAATCACTCCAATTATTAAGTAAAAATATTTGTTAAAATAGTAGAAATTATATAGATATAATTAATGTCACCAAAAGTTACTTTTTTAGCTAATCAATGGAATATTATTAGGTTGACTTTGATTTAATCATGTGGAATCCTTTAAGTGAAGAGAAAACCCACAGAGTGGGAGGAAACCTTCACCACAGATACATCTGACAAAGCACTGATTTCCAGAATATATAAACTACTTAAAAAACAAAGAAAAAATAAGACAAATGACCCACTCAAAAGATAGAGTAAAGGGCTGAACAGAGACTTCACAAGTGAGGAATTAGAGATGGCTGAGAAACTTCTTAAAAAGCATTCAACATCACTAATAATTAAGGAAATGCAAATTCAACCCACTTTAAGATATCATCTCACTCCAATAAGACTGGCTAGGATCAAGAAAACAAATGATACCAAGTGCTGGAGAGGTTGTGGGGAAAGGAGAAAACTCATCCACTGCTGGTGGGAAAGACACTCATACAGCCACTATGGAAAGCAGTGTGGAGAACCCTTGGAAGACTTGGAATGAACTTGCCACCCGACCCAGCCATACCACTCCTGGGAATGTACCAAGACTCATTGAAGTCCACACATGAAAAGATTCTTTTGATATAAAATATCCATATCCAGAAGAGCACAAAGTTTAGAGTCAGAGATAGATAAGTGATTTCCTATATTGCTGCAAGGAATTTTGGAAGAGTAATAATAACTAAGAGGTATATCACTTCTTCTTGGAATATTGCAAATGCTCTAAACTTTTGTTGATGGTTGCATAACTGAGGACCAGGCCTAAACCCTACTGAATTCTATCATTCAGTAAAGCACATCTAAATGAATTTCAATACAGTTGTAAAACAATATAAGCAAAGCATGCTTAATTTGGAGCTGAACAGAGATTTAGTTTTTGAAACTGTAAGCTCTGCTCTCTTTCATCAATTTCATCTTTAAATGGATTTTTGAGAGAAACACAAGCATATGGAAGCTATATCATACATCTAAACAGCATACAATAGCAAGGGGAAATATTTTCTTTAAGCCACAGAATCAATTCCATGCTGCTAATTCTATTCAATTTCCACATCTAGTAAATGAATATTCTACAATATTTCACTTGTTATTTGAATAAAAATATGGAACAATTGGAGAAACTTGTGATAGAATATGGCAAAATGATCTCTGAAACTAAAGGGGAAAACTGAAAATTGGGGACATGTGCTGACCATTATAAGGACAGAAGGAAGCAACTGCAGAAGGCAGGTGGTGTAATCACTTTTTATTGAAAGATGAGAACCATTTTGTTTGAGTGAAAGGGTGATGGTAAGAGCAAGGCCTGAGGAGGCATGAAGGATGATAATTCAGTCCTCAGGTAAACCAAAGAAGACCAGCCACAGATTTACACACAGCCTCCAGAAGCACAGCTACTGCAGCAACCTGAAGTATTGTCTAAATCTTTAATCTTCTCTGCACCTGCTGTAACTAGAGGGACCGGGACATTAGCTGTGGAAGGCTGTTTCAAAATGGTCACTGTTTCTTAGTGCCTAGAGACTCACAATACCAGGCCTGCTTGGTAGTATATAATGGAGGAAGCCAAATGTTGACTTTCCTAATTTGTTCCATTCTTTGTCTCCAGTATTAAATAACTATAGCTTAAACACCCTTGATTTTCTGCTATTTCTTGACACACAATCTCCCTCTGTATTCCAGGCTAACACAGAACTCAAAATGATTCTCCAGCTCACCTTAAAATTCAGAATAATCCTTTTTCTGAGCATCTGGGGTGCAGGGATCACAGGCATAAAGCTCCATAATGATATTGCCAGTTTTAAACATCTGTCGAAATCAGAATTTAGTCATAAATTATTTAGTTCATATTGTCACAAATAAATCAGGAAATATGCTTAGAAACTTTAAAAATATCTTAATTTATTAATTTTTATTTTATGTGTATGAGCATATCACCTGCATGTATGTAAGAGCACCCATGTAGTGCAATGACCACAAGGATCAGAAGACACCATCTGATCACCTTGAACTGGGGTTAAGGATGGTTGTTAGCCACCATGTGTTTGCTGGGAATCAAACCCACGTCCTCTGCAAGAGCATCTGAGCCATTTCTCCAGCTCCAATTAAAGTCTTTTAAAATATAAGTTAAATTTATTTTACCTGACATATAATAACAAAAATTGTATATTCATTGTCTACCACAGGATGTCTTAATACATCCATACTTCCTGTAATGTTTAAATGAGATTAAATTTATCTATATGCTAAATATTTATTATTTCACCATAGTATAAATTTTCATGAACCCTCCCAGACTTTGAAATACATAGTATGTATCAAAGACAAATGTGCAACATGTGTAGAAATATGTAAATATGAAATTATTTAATAAATATTTATATATAGTTTTTCAAGTTGATAAATATTTGTTGCTATGATAAGTGTTATTGATCAATTATACAATTGGAATGTTTGTTAAAGAGGACATAGTAAAATAGGAAGTTGTGACTTGCTAACTTGGATAAAATATTAATAGCTAAAGTTATGTATAACTTCTATTGAAAATTTGATGGCAGTATTTGGAGAACCCTGGTAGAAATCAATGATAAAAAAATATTTGATAAAAATAGGAAGAGAACTTTCTTTCATATTATTTTATTGAAGTTTTATGCAATTCATACATTTCTTGATCCAATTTAGACTCATTCCCCATTCCACACACTCCACCCAGAGTTCATGCATTCTACCATACATGTCTTGCATCTTTTTCTCAGTCTTTTAAAAGTTTTTCTATGCAGGGTTTTACTAATTTGGACACAATTTACTGTTTTAGTTAGTTCTTTGAGCCAGTCCTTTTGTTATTGTTGTTCCTTCCAATTTGTATTGCTCCAACATATGCACATAAATAGGTCACACAAATACCAAAATTGTGACATCTGGAAATGAACTACAAGTTAATTCCAAAACATGTTTAGGAATTCACATTTTCCCCTTTAATTTCATATTACTCTAAAATATGCATACACACCCTCCACCCATATACTAACATTACACAGTTTGAAAATAAGTGGTAGGATAATTCTAGAACCCATTAAAGGATTCACATTATAAGACCACAGTTGCTTTCAGGTAAAAACAAATATAACATTGTTTGCCTTACAACTAGGGATTTGGTGCTAGCATCCACAAATGAGGGATACCATTGATCATTTGTTTTTCTGCAATTGTGTTACTTCACTCAGCACAGTGTGTTCTAGTTCCATCCATTTACCTGAAAAATTCATGATGTCATCTTTCTTTTCCACTGCATAGAACTCCATTGTGTACTATATTTTCTCTACCCACTTGTTGGTTGAGAGGCACTTGCTTGGTTCCAGCTCTTCTTCGCTATTGTGAAGAAAGTTGTAATAAACATGGATATGCATGTGTCTCTGTGGTAGGATGAGTCCTATGGGTTTATACCCAGGAGTGAAATGATTGGGTCAGGTGGTAGGTTTAATTTCAGTCTAAATATTCTCCATATTGTTTTCCATAGGGGTTGCAGGAGTTTGCATTCCCACCAGCAGTGATTGAGTGTTTCCCTTTCTCCACAAACTCTCCAGCATTTGTCGGCATTTGTTTCCCTAATCTTAGCCAATCTTACCAGGGTAAGATGAAATCTTAAGCTGGTTTTAATTTTCATCTCCTCAATTATTAGCAATGTTGAGTACTTTGTGAGATGTTCTCAGCCATCTTCACTTCTTCATTTGCGAAGTCTCTGTTCACCTCTTTAATCCATCTTTTGATAGAGGCATTTGTTTTCTTGCTCCTTTGTTTTTGTTTTTGTTTTAGTAATTTATATTTTTTGGATGTTAAACTTCTATCAGATATATCACTGGTGAAGTTTTCCTCCCATTCTGTGGGTTTTTGTCTTCACTTCCTCGATTGTTTCTTCTGCTGTGTAGAAGCTTTTGAGTTTATTGAGTTCCCATTTGTCTATTGTTGACCTTGTTTCCCACGTAGCTCCTGTCTGATTTAGAAAGTCTTTTCCTATGCCCATATTTTGTAGGTTACTGCTGACGTTTTCTTTTATCATAGTTTCTGTTTTCATGCTGAGTTCTTTGATCCATTTGGATTGATTTTTGTACATGGTGAAAGGCAGGCGTTCAACTTCATCCTTCTACAAGTGGTGATCCAGTTTTGCCAACACCATTTTTGAAGATGCCGTCTTTCCTTCCTTGAGTCTTCTTGGCCCCCTTGTCAAATATGAGGTGGCTTAAGATGCATGTTCTCAGGTTTGGATCTTTAGTTTCGTTCCATTGATCTATGGGTCTGTATTTGTGCCAGTACCAGCTTGTTTTTATTCAATAAGATATTTTCACTACAAAATATGTTCTACTTGGAAAAATAGTCCTATTCTATTATCTATAATTCTTTAATGAAAATATTAAAAGTGTCAAACTACCAATATTTTCCTGTTGTAACATGTTCCATGTATGGAAAATGTTTAATTAATTTACTGATTAAAATTTTAATGCTATTGCTATTTGGCAGCTGTTTGACAAAACTGCCTTCCTCATTACTGAAATTCTACTTGTGAAAAGAATTCAACCACAGAAAATGGACTTATTGAATTATCCAGCTCAACAATTATATAGTATAAAATTATTCATCCTCATATAATTTGATCAGGAAAAATCATTTATCTTTAGCAAATGTGTAAAATTTGATATGCTGCAGGAAAGCTGCAATTTTAAAAGTGACTGTAGTTAATCTTTTAAAATGCATTTGAACACTGAGTTATTGCCGACTTTCACAAACCACTTTGTTATAATAGAAAAGGTTAAGATCTAAGTAATTGCTCCTCTGAGTCCACTTCTCTCACCATTTAAAAAGCATCACTTAAGTTGTTGAAATGCAAAGTGTCTAACAGTTACTGCTATTGGCTGTGCGATTTAGCAGTGATATGACTCTTATTATAGCTCACTGTTCATAAATTAATGACTTCAGAATCAGTTGCTAATAAAATCAACATAATTTAATTGGAAACTCCTTAGTATCATCATTGCTATAGATCTATATGAGGAGTATTTTAACAAAGCATTTATAGGGCCAGGCTGACACAACATTTGTTATTCATGGTGCTTTACTCAGCATTATTTCTTTCCAATTTACTTATAGTTCTTTGTATCTTGCCATACTTAAAGACCCTGCTGGATGTAGTAGACTGCTTTTCTATTAAAGATACCCAAGTGAATCTAAATAGGCCCATCAACAAATNATAGCTCACTGTTCATAAATTAATGACTTCAGAATCAGTTGCTAATAAAATCAACATAATTTAATTGGAAACTCCTTAGTATCATCATTGCTATAGATCTATATGAGGAGTATTTTAACAAAGCATTTATAGGGCCAGGCTGACACAACATTTGTTATTCATGGTGCTTTACTCAGCATTATTTCTTTCCAATTTACTTATAGTTCTTTGTATCTTGCCATACTTAAAGACCCTGCTGGATGTAGTAGACTGCTTTTCTATTAAAGATACCCAAGTGAATCTAAATAGGCCCATCAACAAATGTGAATCTTATTGAATCAAAACTAAGGATTTCAGTTAACATTGTGAGGCAAAACAGATTAAATATTGCTATTTGTCCTTTCTAGACATCATCCAAGTAAATTTGTTATTCACCATTAGCAATGAAAAGTCTTTATCATTCCAATATATGTATTTATGTACACCTTTCTATTAGTCAATCAATACATTCAAATGACTCTATTATTTTCTACCTAAGAATCAATCTATTTTCTTCTTTTTTAAACCCTGACTGAAAAGAAGCTCAATTACATTATCCTCTTACAATAACTACATACTTTATAATGCTGTGCATTCTACCCTTGAAAGATTCTGAATAATTTTTACATATATACACATATATATGTGCATATATTACTCTTGCTAATGCTACTTTTATCATTTTTGTTATTTGTTCTTTCACCATTTCATTCATGTATACAATGCATTCTAGTTGCCAGTTTTGTTTTTTGTTTTGGGTTTGTTTGTTTCTTTGTTTGAGATAGGATCACCCTATATCCTCAGCTGGTCTGGAACTTACTCTGTAGACCAGGCTGGTCTTGAACTTACAGAGATCCACCTGTCTCTGCCTCCTGAGTGCTAGGATTAAAGGTGTGTGCCACCACATCCAGCTTAAAGCTGCCATGTGGGTACTGGGAATTGAACCCGGGTCCTCTGCAAAAGCAGTCAGTGCTCTTAACCACTGAGCCATCTATCCAGCCCCTATTTTCCAGTCTTATCAATAACCTCCTCTTCTTTATCAGTTTCTTTCCCATATTAATGATTCTTCCGTTTTGTGACCCATTTAATTTAACCAAGCCATATGTGTGCTTGAGATTATTTTGTAGTGCCTATCCTGTGAACACACAACTGAAGGCAATGACTGTCCTTCTCGAGGAATCTATCAGTCACAGGCAGTTCAGCTGTGAGTAATAGTGCCCTCCAAACCCTTCTTCCATTCCAGGCAGACTGCTGACTAACCTCTTCTTGTTAAGACCCAGGGTATGCATTCATCACTATTATGAGTTCATGATTGAAATGTCTGTGCCTTGCCTAGAAGATGGCATTTTGGACCCCTTCATCCTATCTTCCTGACCTTACATTACATTCTTTCTGTCTCTTCTATTTCAGTGTTTCCTGAGCCTTAGAAGAGGTAACAGAAATGACTTGTTCAGGAATTAGTAATCATCTAATCCTCTATAAATTATTCCTTCCACTTTGTATAGCCATGGGTCTTGGTTTTCACCTATGTTCAGTAGAAACAGTGACTGCTGTGATTAATGTTGAGATAAGCATTTGTCTATAGGTATAAAAATAGATATTTAAAGTCTATTAGACACTATGTCAATTAAGGCTTATGACCTCCCCTGCCATGTTATTTGATCACCTTTGCAAATGAGCATAGATTACCTTCAGTAGAGTGACCCTCAAGTCAAACCAGAGTGAATTAGTGAATTAGTTGCTGTAATAAAACCACCATGACTAAGGGAACTTATAAAAGGAAGAGTTTATTTGGGCTTACGATTGATGGTTCCAGGTTGCTGGGGCTAGAGCAGAAAGCCGAAGTTCACATCTTGCAATGAGTACAGGAAGTCAAGAGAGAGAGAGAGAGAGAGATTGGAGACTTCAAGGCTTGTTAAACTCACTAAACTCGCCCCCAATGATGTACTTCCTCCAGCATGGCCACACCTTCTAAGACCTCCCAGAACAGTGCTACCAACTGGGGACAAAACATCCGAATACTTAAAGCCTATGGGGGCCACTCTCATTCAAACCACCACACAGAGAGTAGATGTTTGACACCATACTGGTATTGCCACTATTACACAAGTAGGCAAATCCTACTTGTTAGGTTGGTTGTGTACTTTGTAAGGTTCTCAGCTGGGTAAGACCATTGATTCCTTTGCTCTACCAGCAGGCTTCATAGCTCCTACTAGAACCCCGAGTTGCACAAATTATTTCAAAAATTGGTTTCTGAGTGGAATAAAAATTCACATCAACAAAGTTGTAAAGTTATGCTTTGAAATTTAGGCAGTCATAAGCTCATATAGCAACTGTGCTTCTCAGCACCTGTTTAATTATATTTAGCATAAAAAAAGCACTAAATGTATTGTAAACTATTTAGAACTAAAAAATTAGAAAGAAATATTATAACATAAGATTTATATAAAGAAAGACATTTAGAGAAACTTTTTAACTTGGAAACTTGGCAATATTACATTAGAAAAATCTTCTGAAGATAAATGGATAAATAATCAAACTTGAAGTCAGACAATGAAAATTCAGAAAAGAAAATGACAAAATTAAAAATAATCAACAAAACGAAAAATACCAAGGAAGTAATCACAGTATAAAAAATGTTTTTTTAGTTATTTGGAATAAAATAATAAACATTTAAACTTCAGGCAAGACTTTAAGGCAATAATAAAGTAAAAACAGATAGCACAATTAAGATAGATAAGTGGAGGTTATAAAATATTTGCAGAGGAGCTGGAGAGATGGCCTAGTGGTCAAGAACACTGACTGCTCTTACAGAGGACCCGGATTCAATCCCCAGCACCCACATGGTGGCCGAGAACCGTCTGAAACTCCAATTCCAGGGGAACTCCAGTTCCAGGGGAATCCGACACCCTCTTCTGACCTCTACGGCATTGCATGACATGGATGCACAAACTTGCATGCAGACAGTACATTTATATACATAACAAAATAAATAAAATAAAAAAATTGCAGAATATTATAAGTGTTCTGCATACTATTTTAGAAATATTAATTAGAGAAATTTTGTAGAAAATAAATTAAACCAAATGAAATATAAGCACTAGGATGCAAATAGAGGCCTGGAATATTTCCATAGTGACAACAGAATATGTCTTAAAATGGATATTAAAAATGTAAAAGATTAAGCCTAGAATTTATTGTCTACTAAAGCTAAAATCTGAAAATGGCATTAATAAGAAAACACATCTCCGGTGAATTTCACTGTTACATGGATATGGAAAATTTTAAATAGTCAACTAAATTAAAAATAAAAGTAATATGAATTCATTTTGTTATAGTTTAACTCTAATATGTATTAAATAAAAGAAAATTTATTTACATAACTACAAAAGTAAGAGATTTCAAGCAACCATAGCAGACCTACAATTATGCAGAAATTTCCACATCTCCCAAGAGCTTCAGCAGTACCTATGGGGCACCCAGAGTATTAACCAGATCTAATTTTGTAAAAGGTCCACAGGCATGAGGAGAATGCCTCAACTCACAGAAAATGCTGCAGACCTAGACAGGAGACCTTCAAAACATGCTCCAATACATGGCTCTTGAAGAAAGACTAGAAAAAGTCCTCTACTCTATGCTGCAAAGAAGAAAAGTGGAACTTGAATTTAAAAAAGAAAAACTCAACCAATGAATTAATTCCAGATGTACAAGTCCCAGATCAGAAAGAGAAATAGCATGTCAATCCATGACATGTCTCCTCAATTGTTAATCTCATTATAATGACATTTAGTTTAAAAAAACTTGGTAGAAATACAAAAGACTTCAAAATAGTTGATTATAAGTATGCTCAAACAGGTCAAAGAAGACATGATTAAACTCCAAAAGAACATAAAGAGATGAGGAAAATTAAGTCCATCCAAGGTATGAAAACAGAGATAGAATTACTGAACAAAATTCAACCTGAAATGATACAGAAAATGTAAATCTTAATGAGCCAAATAAAAGCATCAGTGCAAAGTCTCACCAAAACAATGAGCCATATAGAAAACAGAATCGTGGACAGAAGGAAAGCAGAGGAATTGGATCATTCAGTAAAGCTCAAAGATCATAAGCTTTAAAAGAAATATGGCAGGATGTGAGAGAGCACTGGGACAATGGAAAAGAACTAAGCTCTGGATTGTAGGCATAAAAAAGGAGAATACCAGAGTGAAGGCATAGAGAATATTTTCAACAAAATCATAGAAGAATATTTCCCAAACCTAGAGAACCGTGGTCCCACCCAGGTAAAAGGCCAACAGAGCTCCAAATAGAGAGGCCTAGAAAAGAAAGTCTCAAAACAATATACTAAAGACATTAAAAACAGAGTAAAAAATGATATTGAAGTTCAAGTCACTTGTAGGGGCAAGCTCATTAGAATAACATATTTTGACCTATTTTTATTATTTTTTTGCAAATTTCATGTAATATACTTTGATAATATATAGATCCCTCCTCCCCTATCTATACTCCCAACCTCCTCCACCAGAATTCATGCATCTGTCATATATATTTAAGTTTATCAAGACTCATTTGTCTCTCCAAAAGTCCCTGGGTGCGAGTCCATCTACTGGAGCCTAATTGACCTATTTATTTTCACTCTTTAAAGAAAGCCAACTCTCCCTCTACCAGTAGTAATTGGCTGCCAATCAATAAGGTTGGGGCTTCTTACCAATTCGCCCATTTCTATAATGCTCTTTCTTCTGATTTGAGCTTGCAGTGGTCTTATACATGTTGTCACCATTGCTGTAAATTTATATGAGCAACTTCCCATCTACCTGGAAAAATGTTTCTTGTGGTTATCTACCTCCCATGGCTCTTACAGTCTTTCCACTTTCTCCTCTGCAATAGAGCATGAGTCTTGCATGACACAGTCTTGATACCCAGAAGCAAGAACTATGCAAATTGAATCCAAAGATAAGCAACAGAACAGAGAGACAGCTCAGCAATGAACACCCCTTCCTGCCTGAAGAAAATCTGAGTTTGTTTCTCAGCAATGACAAGTGTTGACCCTCACAACTACCTGTAACTCCAGAACCATGGGACCTGACAACCTCTTCTGCCCTTCACAGGCACCTACATACATACATACACACACACACACACACACACACACACACACACACACTATTTAAATAAATAAAAATAAATCTTTCTGTTATTAAGTGAGAATATTTGGGGAAGACCCTTGTGGTGCAGTAGAGATGAAACAGAGAACATATGGTACAAGGGGGTTAAAGAGACCTTTGTAAAGAAATGAATAAAATGAATTCCTGATCACCCCAATATCACAGTCCAAGCTAATCTGAAACTAGAAAAGTCTTCTCATAAAGTAAAAATATTACTGCTGTAAAATCTTGTTGTGAGACTAAATCCAGCCAAACGAATGAGAATATCCCCACCCTCCAATGGCTACTACATGTATCCTGCACAAAGCCGTGAACTATACCTGAAGAATTGCTATTATGCTCAGTGAGAACAAATTCAGAATAGCCTCCCAAACCAACACCTTAAGCATATCTGTAGAAGAAATTATTTCATTAGAAAAGATTGGTAAAGACAGCACATTAATAAGAATGTAATATCAACACAGAGAAACTTGAAGTCTGGAATGAAAAGGCACTGTATACCTCCAGAAGAAAGGAAAGCTGTATAGCAGGAGGCCAAAGGAAATAACTCAGACAGCCACAACTAGCCAAGGTGCAGAGACTAACAGAATATCTCTTTATTCAATAGAAAATTTTAAAAGGCAGAAGAGTGTGGAAAATGTATCACAAGTTCTGGAAGACATCAATTGTCAAGCCAATCTATTATACACAGAAAAATTCTTAAAATTGATAGAGAAATGAATATTTTCCATACTAAAACAAATTAGAAAAATGTAGTAGTACTAAAACATCTCTATAAATGTTACTGTTAGGAATACTTGGGCCTGAAGTCAAAGATAAATGTACCAAGAGATCACAGGGAACTAACAATTCTGGGGCAGCTAATAAAAGATGGTTTGTGAAAGCACCACAAAACAAAAATGTGACAGGAATTAATACACATCTGTCAATAGTAACATAGAAATTTAACTGTCTCATTTCCCCAGTAAAATGACACAGACCAGTAGATCTTTTTAGAAAACAAAATCTGTCTTTTTTTCTGATCCTAAGAATAACACACACACATTGCTATTAAACATAGATTAGGATAAATTATGGAAAAAGTTATTTCAAGCAAATAGAATGCAAAAAAACCCAAGCAGGCCTCAGTTTGATAATATTCAAAAATATCTATTTCTAATCATAGTTAGAAGGGTTAAGGAGGGTAGAGTCATTTGATACTCATTAAGGAAACAATCCACCAAGAGGCTATTACAATTCTAAATATACACAGGCCCAAATCAGTTGCACCCAATATCATAATGGAAAAACTTTTAGATCTCAAGCTATGGACTATCTGCAACACAGTGATAGTGTATGACTCTAACACCTGACACTCATCAATACACAAATCATATAGACTCAAACAAAACAGAGAATGACTGTACTTATTAAAAAATAATAAAATGAATGGACCTAGCAAAATACTATAGAATATTTCACCCAAATTATAAGGAATGCACACTATTCTCTGCAGCTCCTGGAACTGTCTCCAAATCAGAGACATGTTGGGACACAAATATTGTCTCAGAAAATATAGGAAACTGAAATGACATCCTGCATTCTATCTGAAGGAAAGGAAATGAAGCTTCACATCAACAGCAACATAAAACACAGAAAGCACATAAACATGAAAACAACACACTTCGGAATGAAACTAAAATCTTGAAATAAATCAAGAAGGAAAAAATTGCTAGAGTTTCATTTCAATGAAAATAGAAATACAAAACACTAAAATATATGTTGCACAGTGAGTGCAGTGTTGAAGAGGAAAATGCACATGAGTGTCTACATCAAAAACTTGAGCCTCAAATTAACAAGTATAGGAAGTTCCTAAGT
>VZQC01011370.1:261960-280145 GCA_009823505.1 Rhizomys pruinosus
GAAGTCTGGAATGAAAAGGCACTGTATACCTCCAGAAGAAAGGAAAGCTGTATAGCAGGAGGCCAAAGGAAATAACTCAGACAGCCACAACTAGCCAAGGTGCAGAGACTAACAGAATATCTCTTTATTCAATAGAAAATTTTAAAAGGCAGAAGAGCGTGGAAAATGTATCACAAGTTCTGGAAGACATCAATTGTCAAGCCAATCTATTATACACAGCAAAATTCTTAAAATTGATAGAGAAATGAATATTTTCCATACTAAAACAAATTAGAAAAATGTAGTAGTACTAAAACATCTCTATACATGTTACTGTTAGGAATACTTGGGCCTGAAGTCAAAGATAAACGCACCAAGAGATCACAGGGAACTAACAATTCTGGGGCAGCTAATAAAAGATGGTTTGTGAAAGCACCACAAAACAAAAATGTGACAGGAATTAATACACATCTGTCAATAGTAACATAGAAATTTAACTGTCTCATTTCCCCAGTAAAATGACACAGACCAGTAGATCTTTTTAGAAAACAAAATCTGTCTTTTTTTCTGATCCTAAGAATAACACACACACACATTGCTATTAAACATAGATTAGGATAAATTATGGAAAAAGTTATTTCAAGCAAATAGAATGCAAAAAAACCCAAGCAGGCCTCAGTTTGATAATATTCAAAAATATCTATTTCTAATCATAGTTAGAAGGGTTAAGGAGGGTAGAGTCATTTGATACTCATTAAGGAAACAATCCACCAAGAGGCTATTACAATTCTAAATATACACAGGCCCAAATCAGTTGCACCCAATATCATAATGGAAAAACTTTTAGATCTCAAGCTATGGACTATCTGCAACACAGTGATAGTGTATGACTCTAACACCTGACACTCATCAATACACAAATCATATAGACTCAAACAAAACAGAGAATGACTGTACTTATTAAAAAATAATAAAATGAATGGACCTAGCAAAATACTATAGAATATTTCACCCAAATTATAAGGAATGCACACTATTCTCTGCAGCTCCTGGAACTGTCTCCAAATCAAAGACATGTTGGGACACAAATATTGTCTCAGAAAATATAGGAAACTGAAATGACATCCTGCATTCTATCTGAAGGAAAGGAAATGAAGCTTCACATCAACAGCAACATAAAACACAGAAAGCACATAAACATGAAAACAACACACTTCGGAATGAAACTAAAATCTTGAAATAAATCAAGAAGGAAAAAATTGCTAGAGTTTCATTTCAATGAAAATAGAAATACAAAACACTAAAATATATGTTGCACAGTGAGTGCAGTGTTGAAGAGGAAAATGCACATGAGTGTCTACATCAAAAACTTGAGCCTCAAATTAACAAGTATAGGAAGTTCCTAAGTGCTTTCTGAAAAAAAAAAAACAAGAAACATCAACACCCAAAAACAGTACATGGGAAGATATTAATAAAACTATGACTGAAAATTATGAAATAAAAGTGAAAAAGAATCAATGAAATGAAGAGATTGTTCTCTGAAAAGACTAAGGTTGACAATTTTTAACCAAATTAACCAAAAGAAAGGACCCAATTTAATAAAATCAGAAATGAAAAGGGAGGTATCACAACAGATGCTGAGGAAATTCAGAAAATTATAAGGTCATAATTTAAAATCTATATTTCACAAAACTGGAAAATCTTTCTGAAAGCAGCTGAATTTCTGGATTTGTGTGTTCTTCAAAATTAACTAAGATGAAGTAAACAACTTAAACAGACCCACAACAAACAATGCAATAAACTAAAATAAACCCAGGACAAGATAGTTACAGTACAATATTCTCTCAGGTTTTCAGAGAAGAACTGATATGAGTACACATCACATTATTCAGCAGAATAGAAAAAGAAGGGTTCTGGATAGCTTCAATTGTTGACGTGACACATCTGGGAAGAGAAAACCACAACTGGAGAATTTCCTTTATTAGACTGGCCCTGTGGCCTGATACGTGAGGTATTTTCTTAGTTCTTGAATGAGGTGGGAGAGCAATCTAACTCTTGGTTGTACCACCACTGATCCAGGTGATCCTGGGTTCTACAAGAAAGTAGCTGGACACAGGCCAGATGAGCAAGCCAGTAAGTAGTGCTTCTCTGTGCTTTGTGCTACAGTTGTTTCTTGCAGGTTCCTGCCCTGAGTTCCTGCTCTGGCTGGCATCCCTCAAGAATGAACTCTTATTGGGCCCTGTAAGCCAAGTTACGCTTTCCTTCCCAAGTTGGTTTTGGTCAGAATGTTCTCTCACAGTGATGGAAACCAAACTAGAACAGCTAGGAATACTTACAATTTATGTTTTATGAATTCATATTACCAGGATACTGAAACCAGAGAAAAACATTAAAAAGAGAATAGGAGAAGCTCTCTAATGAATGTACTTACAAAATACTCAACAAAATATGTGCAAAGCAAGGCAAGATCACATCAAAAAATAATCTGCCATGGTCTTTTTGGCTTAATCTGAGAAATGCAGGGAACATAAATAAATTAATAAATGTAATTTATCAATCAAGATTCAAGGACAGAAATCACATGATCATCTTATTAGATGCAGAAATGACCTTTGAAGAAAATCCAACATCCATTCATGATAAAAATCATGGAGATTCTAACTATCCCCAGGCACCTCAAAAGAGAAATTAATACAAGAATAACTGCAGAAGTAGAAACCTAAACCAAAAAATAAGGTAAAAGGAAGCAACACACATCGTCTCTCAATTAAAACCTTAATAATTAATGGGGAACTAAACTCACAAATCAAAAGACATAGACATGGCTCAAATGGAAGTAGGAGAACAGAATCCATCGTAGATGTGCTAGCAAGAAAACGCATCTCACACATCAAGAACAAGCAGCCAACTGAAAGATGAAAGGATTGAAAAAAAGTATTCCAAGCAAAATGGGTAGAAAAAAGAAAGCAGAATATGCTATTTTAAATTGTAGACGAAAATAGAATTCAAAGTAGAAGTAGCAGAAGAGACAAGAAAGCCATTACATCCCTTAAGAAAAGGAATAATAAACCATGAAGAATTCACAAATATGAATAGTTGTGCCAACCAGACTTTATAAAGCACACTCTACAGAGACATCAAGGCAAGCATGTAAACCCCACAGACGCATGTTAAGGGACTTTCATACCTCACTGAGCACCTTTTGGAAACAGATCAGAACCAGATCACGGATAACGTGAGATATCTAAAAAACAATAACCAAACTCACAATGACCTACAACATACAAAGCTTCTGGAAAAAATATATCAACAAGCCAAGCACCAGAGAAAACGCGTTCCTGTCCAGGAACACCGCCACATGAAACATTCTTCAAAATTGACTGCATAGTATTTAAAGCAAACGAAAGAAAAAAAGCCTCCAAAAGTACAAAAAGTAAAGTTGGAAGACCATTAATTCAATTCATTCTATCAGACCACAGTGCAAAAAGGCTCAATATCAAAACGGCAAATAGTAAGGGAAGAGGGGGGAGCACCTGACTAACCTAGAGCACATACTGGAACATAAAACAAACGAGGCACCTCCCTGAATAATAAATTGGTCAGGAAAGAATAAAGAAAAATGAGTATATCCTGAAACTAAAATTGAATGACAATGATATTACACACAACAAAACCTATGGGACAACATTAAAAGCAGTCCTAAAAACAATTTTATAGCCGAGCAAAACTTGGGTGCCAACATAAAAAAAAAAAACCAAAAGAAGCGGGTGGTGGAACACGCTTTTAATTCCTAAGCACTTGGAGGCAGAACCAGAAAGCAGATTCTGTAATAGCCAGAAGCTACATTGAGACACTTAGATCTCAGAAAAGAACCAAACACAAAAAAAAATTGAGCAAACAAAACACAAAACAAAAAATAGAAGCTCAATAAAATGAGACAACACTGGCAGCCCAAAAGCACTTGAAGACAACCAAAACAAACAAATAGTGAGATCTAGACACAACCAAAATACTGGAAGAAATAACAAAAAGCGAGCAGAAATCAACAAAATAGATACAAAACAAAGAAAAGGCTATACAAAAAGATCATTAGATCCAACATTTGGCTCTGTGAAAGAATAAATAAGATAGACAGACCTCTAGGTCGCACAGTTAACCCAAAGAAAGAAAGAGCACGTCCAAATCAATAGAATATCTGGGGTGAAAGGGGAAATATTACAGTGAGCAATAGACAACAAAAGGATCCAGACATCAATAAGGGATAGTTTCAAACCTACTGACGCCATAAATAATTTAGAACTCGTAACGAATGGATTAAGAGTTACTGAAAAGTCTGGGGAAAACACCAAAGCTAATCAAGAAGAGATTAGACACTTAAACAGGGTCCGGGCATAATACAGAGTAAAGGACTAAAATGTAATAAAAAGCCTACAAACTAAAAAAAGCCCAGGCCCCATTGTTTCACAGGATAATTCAAGTATGACAACAGTGTTATTTGTTTATTTACTTTTTAGTGAGGTTATTAAGGATTCAACATGTAGAGAGCAAACAGAATTGGATGATTTCAGATCACAGTTGATTTGGCGCATATTTGACATACATTAATATAGTAATTGGTTTTGCTCCAACAGTAAGGGATAACCATTCCTTATGTTTACTGGAATGTGGGGTGGGAACTTCAGGCTCAGCATGAATATACTATCTCGCTCCAGCCGATGTACCGTGGCAAAACTCCTGATAGTCATGCTTTCTTTACTGGCTGGCATAGAACGTCCATATAGTGGCATGTACGCAAAAAAAAAACAGTTGTCGGTCATATCCCGTACATCAGTTGGGGTCACGTCGGTTGGATCCACCAGCTCTAGTTGCATGTGTGGGAAGAAGCTGAAGCGTAGAACTTCTGGTAGCAGGTTATACGAGTACTGCAGTACGAGTTGAGGTCGTGTGGGAGCATACCCATGAAGGGTATGGCTGGGTGCACATGTAGGTAAAGTTCATTCCCAAGTTTTCCAAGGGTTCTCCACGCTGCTTACCACAGTGGTTGCTTTATGAGTTGTCATTCCACACCAAAGCAGTGAATGATGAATGTTGCCCCTTTCGCGCACAACGCTCAGGCACAGCACGGTTGGTCACTTTATTTTCATTGAGATCCTATACCATTGCTTATGTGAAGTAAAGATGGCTATTTTTCAAGTGGATTTTAAAATTGGGATTTCCATTAATTACTTACGCAACAGTGTTGGAACACTTCTTTTGGAATTTACTTTTTATTATTTCTGTATGTGGATGAAAGTACTGTCTGCATGAAAGTTTGGGCACCCATGTCGGGTGCAATGCGCTGGGCGGAAGCTCAGAAGAGGGTGTGGGATTCCCTGAGACTGGAGGTCTCAGACTGGAATTGGAGTTTCAGACGGTTACTTGGTCGTGGGGCCATGTGTGGTTGCTGGGGATCGAACACCGGGTCCTCTGTAAAAGCATCAGTGGCTCTATAAGGAACCGCTAGTTAAGTGAACTAACACTCTCAAAACGCAGCCACAATTGAGACACAAACTCTTAAGAAGATGTGTCCAGCCATCTCTGAATTCCTCCTCATTTGAATGAAGTCTCTGTATCAACGCTTATCTCCATCGATTGATGGGGAGTCTTTGTTTCATCTTTCCTTCATTGTTTTTTGAGTAGGTGGAGTAGTATTCTGGGAATCATAGGGGAATCGGTTGGTCAAAATGTATCGGCAGGATGAAGGTTTCTCCCGACCAAAACTAAGAGAGTGGATTTTCTAGCTCGGATTCGCACAATTCCTTGAGGGTCTTCTTTTTGAGGAACAGGAAGCTTTTCAGTTTAATGGGGTTCCATGTGGTCATTTGTCGAACGCAAATGACAATGTCTGTGCAAAGACAGGGCTGGCTGTCGAAAAGAAAAAAAGTCTTTTCCTATGTCCATGGTCTTGTGTAATCGGCTGCCGAACGGGGTAATTTTACTTCTAGTCAAACCAATTCAGAGTTGGGAAGAGTTGCACATTGAGGTTTTTGAACCATCTGGAGTTGACTTTTTAGGAGGGCGGGGGGCGAAAGATGGGGGGGTTTAATTAAAAATCAATTCTTCAGCAAAAGTTAGGTGAAAAACCAGTTTGCCAACACGCAGCTTAGCTGAAGAGGCTGTCTTGTCGTCAATGTGTAAATCTTGGCCCCTTGTCCAAATAAATGATGGCTGAAATTGTATGTGTTCACGTTTGGGTCTTCGTTTTTGTTCCATTTGTCAACGAGTCTTTTTTTGTGATCAAGCCAGGTAGACCAAGCTATTTTTATTATATGCCCGTGTGGATATAGTTTGTTGTAGAAAGATCTGGTATAGAGAAACCTCCCAAGTGTTGCTCGGTTTTCGACCTCCGGTATTGATGTTGGTATTAGGCTAAAAGTATGTCGGATGTCTTTTGATTAAAAATTTGACCAAATGAATTAAAACATATTTTTTTCCAAGCCTGCAAACCACATAATGGGGATGTTTAATTGAGGTAGGACTGGGGAAGGGAAAGGGGCATTAAGATATATACAAATTTAGATGGGTAGCAGGGACATTCATAGGGTTTACCGTATATATAAAAATTCCGACACATCCCGGAGCATTGGGACTGGTAATAATTTATCCAACATCTTTCTGATGTCTTCTTCAATTTCATTTTCAAGGTTTAGGGAAAAAAGGTTAAATTTTTTGTTTGTAGAGATATCGTTTGTGTCTTTGGTTAGGGGTAGTTTCCTGTATTTATTGTTTTTTGAGGCTATTGAGTGAGTGAGGTTCCCTTGAATCCTTCTTCAGGCTGTGTAATAGTGAAAGAAATGAGGCTACTTTTTTTCTAGGTTAATTTTTTTTTTTTTATTTCGTGTATGTGTATGAAGTACTGAGTCTGCATGCAAGTAATATGCACCCGTGGTCCTGCAATGCGTGAGGTCAGAAGAGTGGTGTGGATTCCCCCTGCACTGAAGTTCTCCTGGAACTGAAGTTTCAGACCACGGTCTTGGCCCCATGTGTGGGGGGGTCGAACCAGTCCTGCTTTAAGAGCTGGTCGTGGCATCTGTAATCTGCGTAGCCACGAACTCTCCGCCCTCTAGTGACTTTAATTACCTGGCCACTTTATTGAAGTCTCTTAATCATTTCTCAGGCAGTTTCTGGTGAGAGTTTATAGCACTCCCTTATCATATCATACTTACCTGGCAGGGATATACCATGATCAAGGAGTTGGTTATTACCCAGGCGAAAAGGCTGTATCACATTGCTCTGCCAGATGTGCTGACCACGACAAAAAACTGCGTTTCCCCAAATGATGGAAACTCGAGCTGCCAATAATCTGTGTGCGAGTAGTGGGGGACTGCAAGTTATCATGCGGCGGTCTTTTTGATCCAACCTGAAAAAAAAGTCATATCAACAAAAAGTGATAGCATACTTCCGTCTTTTCCAATTAATCCTAGCCTTAATTCCTTTTCATTGCTTGCCTTACTTAACCCTACGAAGGGTTCAAGCATCTAATATTGAAGCGGAGGGTGAACAGAGCAGCCTCAGCCGAAGTCCTGCCAATTTAAAAGGGATGGATGCTCTTGGTCTAATTTTTTCCCCATTTAGGAGATGAAGGTATATGGCTGTGGGTTTTCCTGTATATGGCGATAAGACTAAACATGAGGAACTGTTCCAAGTCCGACCAATTCTCTCTGCCACATGAAGTTAAGCATGGAAGGATGCTGGATTATGCAAGATGCTGTTTCCACTCAATTAATGATCCTAGATGTTTTCTTCCAGTCCATTTATATGCTTGATGATGATGTTAATTATTATAAGTATAGATTAGAACCATTCTTGATCAATCCTCATGTATGAATACCAACTATGTCAAGGATGAGCATACATTCTTATGGGGAAGTCTGTATGCTATTTGCCATTATCCCTGTTTTAGAATTGTCGGCAATCTGGTAGTTCAATTAGATGAGATGGTGTTAATTTTCGTCGTCTTTTTATGGTTTTACTGGTCCTGGTTGGATTATGAGTGATGCAGGGCTCATAAAGGATGGGTGGGAACTCCTTCTGTTGGTATCCTCAGAACAAGGTTTGTAAGTAAAATGGTTGTAAAGATCTTTTTTGAAATATATTTATAGACAGTCTCTGTGAAATCATCCTGGCCTGTGGCTTTTTTTAGTTGGGGGAGGGTAGTCTCTTTTATTAGCGATCATTCAATTCTCTTGAATCATGAATTATAAAGTCGTTTAAGCGATGGATCTCTTCTTTGTCATGAGACTATGTTGATCCCAAAGGATTACAAGATATTCAGTCTATCAATTATGCATTTCTGGTCTAGGTTATTTCAAACGTGGCAAGTGTAGGTTTTGAAGATTCCCATATGAATTTCCATGTGACTCTTTTTTAATTGTCTGCGTGGTAAATGTTTCACACCCTGATATCCTCAAATAGTTGTATATGAATGTGAGTTGTCCCTTCTTTCCTTTTGGTTAACTGGCTAGAGCTTCTGTCTATCTTGTGTTATTCTTTCAAAAGAATCGCGAAGTTTTATTTTTTTTTTTGTTTTATTTTGTATTTTCTTTGTTTCATTCAACTTTGAATGATCATAACTATTCTGATTTTTTGTTAATTTTCTTCCCTGCGATTGTGTTTAGGGGGAAGAGGTGTCATGTGTTGTCTCTCAAAGCCTTTTAGCGGCAGTACACATCGTGTCAATTGTGCTCTTTCTGTTTTTTCTAATGTAGCAACCAAGGGCTATAAACTTACCTCTTAAGACTGCTTTAAAGTATCCCACAGTTTATGTTGGTTGTTATTAATCATTGTTCTTCTGTAATCCAGGAATACTGTTCTTCTTTCTTACTCTTCCTTGACCCATCATATGTTCAGGAGAGTTTTCTTGTAGTTTTCCAAGGTGTTCTATATCGATGTAAAGTTTATCAGTTGGTGGAAAAATTGAAAGTGAGCTTGATTGCACTGTGGTCTGTTAGAAGCATGAATATGTTTTTAAAAAAAATTCCAATCTTTTTGTAATTAGTGGGGTTTCTCTATCTTCTTTTGCTCTTCTGTGTCCCCCCGTATGGGTGGTTGTTGCTAACTTATGGAGAGCGGTCCCTTTTGCGTGCTAGCGTAGCCCGATTGTACTTCTCTGGTCTTCGTGAAGGGTTGCTATTTGCTCATGAGATCTGTAAGGTGCCATGGTTGGTCTTATAGGGGGCAGATCAGGTACCCGGTTCAAGTCTCTCGTTCTATTGTCCGTGGGCATAGGGCTGCTGGCCGACTATCCAAAGGGCTCACGTGTGGGGTGATTTAAATATATGTTCCTGCTGCGTGTACTGGGGGGTTAATATGATGAAGGAGGAAAAAGGTGCCCTGTGGTCTGGGTCGGCATTGTCTTTAATAAAAGTCAGTTGGGTGACACCAAGAGTTTGTGCATATATAAAATAAAACCGGGAAATTGAGAGTGGAATCGTGTAAGACAAAGGGCTTTTGTGATTGTGCCTTTTGATAAAAGAGTGTAATTGTGCCAATTCTTTTGTCAGTCTTCTAATTTCTAATATTACTTTGAAGTCTATTTTAACTGATATTAAAAAAATATCAACAAAGACCATGTTTTATTTTGGAGTACCATTTGCAAAACATTGGACTGTTGAATTTTTTTTTTTTCCATCTTTACTTTAGAGTGTGCCTATCCTGGAAGGATAAGATTTAAAAAGGACGTTTCTGTAGATTGGCATAGTGATAGGAGTTACAACGTGCTTCCCTAAGTCCAGTCTACCGCAGTCTATGGCTTTTGATTGGGGGGGTTTATCCCATTAATATGAATTATCAGGTTGAAAATAACTGCTCGGTTTTGTGGGTTGCCGTCACAAGAAAAGGGGGGAGGGAACAAAAGAAAAGACAAGGAAAAATCCTGTCACCTTATTATCCATTTTGCGTTATTGATTTTAGGTTTCTACTTTTGGCATTATGCAGTATTTGAAATTTCTCTTTTCTAGGGTGCCATAGTGTAAAGTAATGGTTTGACGGAAATCCTTTCCAATCTTCCCTTCTGGGTCCTTTGAATTGACTTTGTATATATTACTCGGAAGGTGGGCTCAAGAGCTTCCTGGACATGATAATTACGTTTCCTCTATAAGATTTATGTCAGAAAGGAAGTTTTCTCATCGAAGGGGCGATCCTGCAAGCTATAATCCAAACATTTGTATGAGGAAAAAAAAAAGGAGCTGGGGTATAGAAACTAACTGGTGTTGATTGGCATCTATAGTCGCTTTAACACTGGGAATAAGATTAAGTGCTCCACGGATTGAGAGAGAGAGAGGCTTTTCTTGGAAGGCGTTCACAAAACAAGCTTGACCTGAGAAAAAGTCAGTTGTAATTTCTGATATTGTAGAAAAAGTACCCGACGTTACGGTTCAGCTTGTTGTTTTTTCCCCTGGGGGACTGTTAAAGAATTTTGGTCTTTGTTTTGGGCATTTAGCCATTTTACGATGATATGGTGTGAAGAGTTTATTTTCTGATACGGATTGTCTGATGTGGAAGTGTGAATAAATGTGCTGGTCTTGTATTATGTATGGGTTTGCTTTTTTTGTTTCAGTTTGGGGAAATTTTTCATGTATTATTATGTTGACAATCTGATCGAGAAACCGTTCATCACTCTTGGGATCTTCGTCACTTTCGCTTGGGGTCCGGATGATGCAGAGGGTTTGATCTTTTCATAACATCGTGTTGCCCATGTGTAGTCGTGTTGTTTCCACCGTATTGTGTATTTTTTAAAGTTTTTATGCATAATCTTTTACTTTGAGCTTGATTTTAGTTATTCATAAGAATTTTAGTGCTTATCTCCATTTCTGTATATTCGCTTTAATACTAGCTTCCCCTGGATGTCCCATTCCATATCTACTTCTGAGGCTTAATTTCCATTACGTGTGTACCAACTCTTGATTGGGACTGAGTGGTATTGATTTCCTTATTTCATTTAACGGGCTTCACGTAAAATCATGAGATAATCTTATAATTTGCTACTTTTCTACTGAGCCTGTTATGTGGGGGGCCTTCTCAAAAAAAAATCTCTGTCAATTTCCTGTAAAAACTCTTTGCCTTCACGGGTTTGGTTTCCTTAAAATCTTTTCCACATGGGATTGGTTTCATGTTTCCTGGGGGGCCAACTTCGCATAAAATACCCCAGGTTTGTCAGAAACTCTCACGGGGAGCCCCTAGGTGGTAAGGTCTCTCTCTAAGCCCTTCTTTAGTTGGGTTTCATTCTCTTTTTCTCTTATTTCTTTTGCTTTTTCTTGGCTGCTGTTCTTTTCTTGATTATCGTTGACAAGAATGCTCTTTAATAGCTTTGAAGACTTCTTTAATATATGCTCACAATATTTAAATATCTAGAAAAAATATCTGGTGTCCTGGGCCATCCAAACCAGAGGCAATCCCACACTGAGGAATCTTTCCACAGGTTGAGTAGAGCTTGGTTGGAATTAATCCTCCATCTTTTTCCCCATATTGATCTCTATCTCTTCTTCTTGTCCCTAGCATGTTGTTTCTCTCTTTTCTTTCTTTGGCCTGTAATTATTCAATGGAGAATCGGTCAAATATCTCTTCACTGGTTGAAGTACTGACAGTTGGCTTGGCTGCAATCCTTCAGAGGGGATCCCTTTGTGTGTTTGATTGACTATGTTTTTTCTCCTTTGCCTACTATGTTAGAGGGTTGGACCTTGTGGTAAGCTGTAGGAAACTTTATAGAACTCTAGACTCACACTCTTGTGCCTTTCTGTTCTGAAAGGAATTCTCCAGTCCGTCGGCAAGAGAAGCCACATTGGACACTCTCGGTTTCAGGTGGGCTTGGGAAATCGCATCGCCCTCTATAAAAAAAGATTAGAATAAAATAAGCAGGACTTTACGATCATTATTAAAAAAACAACTTACAATAGCGAACTCAATAGGAAAAAGCAGAAGGATACAAGCATGAAGGTAGGAAAAAAATCTTTGCCAAAGGGTGTTTTTTAGCCTTCTATGAAGCCCAGCTCACTACTAGTACCAGAAACACCCAAGAAAAGATACAAGGATAACAACCAAAAAAGAGGACGTTAGAAAGACAAACAACACAACACATTGATGAAATCAGATGCAGAAATTCTAAACAAAATACTTTGCAACAAAGACATCAGCGAGAACCCAACCAATCAACAGATCCATCCCCCATGTCCAATTTGATATGGAATACTCAGAGATCAGGGAGAGTTCAACATACAAAAATCAGATAATATCATAAAACACAATCAATGTACTCAAGGACAGAAGTCACATGGTCATCTCAATTAGATGCAGAAAAAGCCTTTTGACAAAATCCAGCATCCTATAATATTTAAAGTCATGAGAAGGTAAGAGAAAGTTGGGGTTTGGAACTGGAAAGGGAGCAGTCCTCAACAAGCGACATCAAAGCCAATATAACACTTAACGCAGGGGGGGGAGGGGAGAGGAGGAAAGCCAGGGCAGCAGCCGGGAGCCATCAATCCAAAAGTGTTAAAAAGTTAGAAATAAGGCAATTCATTACCCTTCCAACATAAAATTTAGAGCATTGTCGAATGCTTTCCGGACCCTGCTGCCGACTGCTTCTTCATATTATTGCTTGAAACACATGTCTAGTGGGATAGTGCAAGAGATGTCAGATAAAAGTAAACTAAATGAGATGGCTACAATTGGAAAAAAGAGGCAGTCACAATATCCCCTTTTTGGCGGGAAACAATCTTATAGATTTTACCTAGCGTTTGAGTGAGTCCCAACACTGGTCACAATAAAACACTATCCTCTAATTGATTCAGGGAGGGGGCGTATTCCTGTGCACAGTGGTGAATACAATAACTCCTTACACCTAGACAACTCGGCGGGGGGGTCGAACAAAATTGTGGGACCTTTAATAACACACCCACCACAGCTCGACTGAAGAAGGAAGTGAAACAAGAAAGAAAAACTTCCAGATACCCCACCTCAAAAAACAACAAAATAGCTGGGAACAAAACAAAAACGCATACAAACAAAGCAACCAAACCAAACAAAAAAAAAAAAAAAAAAAAAAAAAAAAAAAGAAAAAATATTAAAAGAAAGACATCAAAAGACAGTGTGAAAGACAAACATCGGTCACTGCTCATGGGGATTAGAAAAAATACATAGGAAGAAATGTCCATGAGATCTACCGAAAGTGTTAATATACTGGGGAGGGAAATTATGCAGAGCCCAAAAAATCCCCAAGACAATTCCTTCACAGTCTTAGAGAAAAAAAATCTTAAATTGCAATGCAACAAAAAAAAAAAACCCTACATAGCCAAAGCAACCTTTAGTAAAAAATGTAGGGTACAGGGGAGGATTAGGGACTATAAGGGACCAGAGCATATCAGGGGACTACACTACAGGGGCTAAGATAGTCATAAAGAACAACGGATCCCGTGGTATACTGGCGAAGCAAAAAAAAAGAAAAAAAAGAAGAAAATACCTGCTTCCAAATGGAACAAAACTGAAGATCCAGAAGTGAGCACATACAATTGCAGCCAACTCATATTTGAAACCAGGGGATAGAGAAAAGTACTCACTGGAGAAAAATACGAGCATCTGGTCAGACAAGATGGATTGGCAAAACTGGATGGGGGAAAGGGGGGAAAAAGACCGAATAACCCGCCCCCCCCACCCACCACACCCACACACCACCCCCCCCCCCCCGCCAAAAACACCCCATCCCAAAACCCGTAATAGAAAGTGGGGTAGTAGTGGAGTAGTGGTTGGGTAGGGAAGGTGTGTAGGGAATTAGCTCCTGTCTAACTTCCGAACTATTGGTCGCTGTTAGAATTAACAAAGGCCAAATACTACTCATGTTGTCTCTTTCTCTTAACGATCTGCCCTCTCGTCGTATTCTCCCGTACAACCCTAGATAGCTCCTTCGCCCGTGTTAGCGTTGGCGAATCAGGTCGGTAGGCTTCGTGTGTCGGAGCATGCATCCCGCCGCGTGCTATGGTTCGCCTCTATGACGGATTTCCGTTAGCGCGTTTCGAAAGGGTTGACGTTGAATGTGACATTCGTGCGAGGCTCGCGTGACTGCCTTATTGTGTAATCGATGCGGGTGGGGGGGGGGTGGGGGGGGTCGTGATTGCCGCATATCCCCACTCCAAACTCCATGATATGAGAAGAAAATTAAAACTCCTACGGTTCATCACTTCGTTTCGCAGCCCTTCGTACTACATCGTCTTTGCCTACATATACACTTCCACTATTCGTAACGCAAAAAAAAAAAGTAATAAGAGAAAAGAAAGGTAAAGGACTGAATGTGAGAAACACAAAACGCTGAAGGGGGTATAGGAATAAACGATGGCGGCGAACAACGGACAAGAAAACTAGAGCAATAGGAAGAAAAGACTTCTAAAATCCGAGGACAAGCATCTTCACAGGAATTAAAGGTAGGCAATTATCAATTGGGACTTCATTAAACTCTAAAGGTTCTGTACATCAAAATGAACAATCAAGGAAGTGAGAGAGAAAACCCACAGAGTAGAAGCGGGGAAACCCGTTCACTGGAATACAGATACAGGCGAGGGTGACAGAGCTTAACGTTTTCAGGATATATAAACTACTCAAAAAGAGAAGAAGAAACAAATGACAAAAAAAATCAGTCAAACAGTTGAGTAAAAGGAGCAGATGAAACAGAGACGATTACAAGGAGGAAAGAGTTATGGTGCTCAGAACATTTTTTAAAAATGTTTCAACATTGCTATAATCAAGGAAATGCAAAATTAAAACCCGTTTCAGATTATCATCTCACTCTGATAAGACGAGCTAGGATAATGGTAAACAGAACAAAGATATTGAAATGAAATATAAAGTGAGAGGTGAATGTAAGATAAATGGTGAAGAAAAAGACAACTGCCACGCGACTGTATTAGCATTAAAGACTTGGAAATACAACATCTGTGGAAAGCAGTATGGAGTATCCTTAAAAGACTCAATAGCCTACCATCTGATGGAACTAGATTTTATGTTAAATGAATAACACAGTCACAGAAAAAAAACACTATGGGATTAGGGAGAAGCAGATCTTTTTAAAGAGTGGCTGACTGCTTCTTGCAGAGGACCAGGGTTTCAGTTCCCAGCACCCACCCCACATGGCAGCTGAGAACCATCTTTAAACTCCATTCCAGGGAATCTGACACCCTCTTTTTTTTTTTTAAAAAACATTTTATTAAAAGTCTTTTTTGCACGACACAGGTGCACAATTCAGACAGTACATTCTACACATGCAAAAATAAACTGTAAAATTAACTCCAGTTTCCATGGGAATGCCTAAGCACCTCAATTCTGACTTCCGTGGCATTGCATTGCACAGGTGCACCTACTTACGTACAGACAGTACACTCAGACACATAAAAAATAAATAAGCCCGAGTGTGGTATCCCACACCTTTAATCCTGCACGTGGGGAGGAAGAAGCAGGCGATCTTTGTGAGTTCCAAAGGCCAGCCTGGTCTACAGAAGTGAGTTCCAGGCCAGCAGGAGCTACAGGGAGACCCTGTCTCAAAAGACCAAATAAGTAAATAAAGTAAATAAAATAAATAAATAAGAAAAGAGAAAAGCAACTATGAATGGTATCCCTCATCTGTGGAATGCGTAGTACCAGTACCTATAGTATAATTTTTTTTTTTTTTTTTTTTTTTTTTTTTTTTTTTTATCTGAAAACAACTGTTCTTTTATATTGTGAATCTCTAGACAAGTTCTAGAACTAACCTATACCATTAATTTTCAGACTTTGGATTTTCAGTATATGATGGTGGATATACATTTGTGAAATTTAAAATGGAAATTCAAATAGAAAAATGCAAATCAAGAAATATGAATGGAAATAACATATAGTTTTTTTTTCAGAAGATAAGACGAGTTTTAAAATATAGGTCAATGTTTTAGCTGATGTAATTAGCCTTCACTTCTTTCTGGGTGCTAACAACACCATAACTTAATAACCAGACCGAAAAAAGGAGAGAAAGTTTGGCCAAAGGGAAAGAAGAGGAGGGGAGGCCGCCCTAAGTGAGGGTACCATTGTTCTTTAGTGCCATCAAGAGAGGGTCACTAGTCTTAGGGAACTATGCAAGAGGGGGCAATGTCTATGAAAAAATGTCTTGCGGCATGTGGGTCACCAGGCTTCCTGTGTAGGGGAGGATGCTTATAGTCCTCTGAATGGACTGAAATGGAATCAGGGAGTGAAAAAAGAAGATCAGGAGCCAGTGGCCAGGAAATCTATAAAGGTAAATAAAATCTGTGAAGTTGATGAACTTCAAAAGGGTAAGCACGTTAATAAGCAAGGACCGAAAAATGATTTTGTCCTCCAGTGGATGGAATGGTAAATGAAAGGCTGAGAGGAAAAAAGTTAAAAAAAACCGTTGAGTGACCGGGGGCCTGGAGGCCAGTCCTCATCACCTTAAGTGGAAACAAAAACTACAACTGGTAATCGGGGCTGGAAAGAAATGACAGTGGGTAGAAGAGTGTCGGACTAAACATAAAAAAAAAAGAGGAAGAGATGTTATCTTGCGAATCTCTTGCAGAGGACCCTATGATTCATTCCCAGCAACCTGATGGTGGGGATAAGAACTGTCTGTTAAGCCAGGCAATGGTGGAGAACAAATGCACGTCTGAGAATATAGAGACAAGGGGTGGACTTTCCGTTAATGGAATTCAAAGCCAGCACTGGTCTACACAAGAGTGATTATACCAAAAATGCAGCTGGGCTACAGGGGGGCCCTGTTTCAAATAGACCCAAAGAAGAAAAAATCCCTTGGTCTCTGGGCTAGCTGTGTTGCCTTAAGAAGTATAAAACCCAGAATAAATAATCAGATTAAGACCCTGGAGAATAACGGATACGGTCAGATATAAACTAATAAGAGTAGGAGGAATAGTAAAAAAAACAAAAAAAAAAGAAAAGAAACGGGACCAGAAAAGAAAGAGCAATGTAAGTGATTTGGCGCTTGTCTTCAATTCTTACATGCAAGAGGGAAGCCAAGTGCTATCCTCGTGGGTGGGGAGAGCTGCCAAACATGAAGCTTTTGCCGACGGTGGCTTCAAGACATGAGAATGAACAAAGAAAGCAGACGTGGATTTATTATATAAAGAAAATCCCTCCACACCAATAATGGCTGAAGACTCTGACCATCTCCAAGAAAAATCCTCCAAACCTTGAATTCCAGATGAGGACTTCTAAGACATCCACTTAAGTAGACTGAGCAATACTACTGAAACTATGGGGTTAAATACAGCCCATTTCAGGTATAGGGGGCCTGGGGGCGCATTGTTGGACTAAACACCCAGACTGTATAACTGAGGCCTAGTAATAAGGAAGATCAGACAAGGACACATGCTGGTAAAACATAATCTTCAGTGAGGGTGGACACTGGCAGAGAAAATACCCCCCAGTGTGGCGTAATTTGTAGATGTATGAAGGTAACTAAAAGAGAAAAGGGAAATGACGAATTATCCATATCAATATGACATGGGTCCCGATAATTCAATATCAGATGGTCGCCCTACACCAACGGCTCCTTGGACCCGCCAAGTGCAGAACACGGGGCACAGCCGCAAACTCTGAGACAGACTCAGAACCGAAGCAAGCCATATATGGCCAGTGCAATATCATCGCAGAATGTGGAGTTGGGTAGGGGCATGGAACAGGGAAGGTGGCAACTCTCAAATAACAGTCCCATTGAGAGAATGATGTCATGACTGATTTAAGGACAGAAGTTTAATACAATAACCACATAAAATTTCTCAACGCCCTCAAAAAAAGGCACCGGTCCGGGGGTGTGAATGAGGAAATGAGGCTCGTCTGGTGAGTGTCCGGGGCCAGGCGCCGCCTGGTGATACAATCCAATCCTGCTTGTGTAAGCCTAAAGGGGGAAGGGGCGACCGGCTGTTTCAAGGCAAAGACCAGAGAAGAAAAAAAAAAAATCTTGGTTAATCTGGGCTAAAACACTGGGCCTATAAAAGGGGCACGCTAGAACGGCTGTGAGAAGAGTGTGGAGATTCGGCAAGCAGAGGAGAGGAACTGCACGCGTGCGCTTTGTGGAATTGATTCTATATCGATCTCTCCCTCCGATCGAATGTCTCTCGTCTTGACCTCTGCCTTCCTATCTAGGCGTGTTCTCTACTGTATCGGAAAAAAAAAAAAAAGACGATGTC
>VZQC01011372.1:0-65335 GCA_009823505.1 Rhizomys pruinosus
ACAGTTGGTACTAAAAGGGAGACCCCTGTCTCAAATGCAAAAAAAAAAAAAAAACAGACTTATATTCTAGATGTGTAATAGAATGAGTGTTTTGCTGGCATATATGTATGTGTACCAAAGTTGTGCACTGCCCATTGAGGCCAAAAGAAGGCATTGGTATCCCCTGATAAAGGGATAGAAGTTATAGATAGTTGTGAATAGAACCTACCTCTCTCAGGCCCGCATTCTGCTTGCGTTAGAAGCTTAGTCAAAAGTGTTACTACGCTTTCTGGATCTTCTCCTAACTGTAATCGTACCACAGGTGACCTTCGAAATTATATGGCTATTCTTCGTGTTCGCCTGGATGTGCTGGTAGATTGACATGCTGTTACTTTCTTGAAACAGGGTCTACCCTATGTGGACCCCAGCTGTCTTGAAATCACTTGTGTGACCTAGGCTTGGCTTGAACATCCACAAACTCCCTCCTCTTGCCTCCCAAAGTGCGTGGACTAAGAAAGCGTTAGCACACCCATGCTTTGCTCATGTTTTTTTTTACAGGACGTGATCAAGTTAACTAAGGTTGCTTAATGCATGTTGTTGTTGTTCTGTTTGTTTTCTGAAGTATGGGCAACTCACACAGCTTGGCTTAACTACATGGTAAAGATTACTTAATCCTCCCAGGCAAAGCATTAAACTGCCAATAGCTCCTCAAGTCTACTATAGACTATAAATTATGTGTGTGCATATGGAATATTTGCTCGAAAACTGCTGGTAGTTTGAAAAACGATTCCAGCTGGAGCCAGGACTCGTGGCGACGCCCTTCCTACACAACTGTAGACAGAGGCAGGCGGTGACTTTTGAATTGTAAGGCTCAGTCTGGTCACAGAGTGATTCCAGGAAGCTGGTGGCTAAGAAAAAAAACTCGTCGAAAGCACAAATAAAGTAAAAAAAAAAGAACAAGTCCACGATGGCTGGTTGTGCGCATGCTTATCCTAGCCGTGGGGCAAGGAGAAGCGGATCTCTTGAATTCAAGAGCCAGCCAGGTCTACAGAGTAAATGTTCCAGCAGCTGAGGGCTACAGGAAAACTAAAAGGCCTACATCGAAAGAAAAAAATCAATAAACAAAAATCGCCAAAAAATACAACATCATATAATAATATAACTATATTACTAACTTATATATTTTTTTTTTTTCACATTGAGCTCTCCACATTGGAAGGGATCAGAAAATCCAAAGAAATCCAACCAGGAGGACCAGCTTTAGCTATTTTTGCTGGTATGACAGCGTCTCTGTCCATCTAATTTTATATAGAGTTTATAATATCCATGGAGATGTGCTGTAGCCCTGTGCCCAGGTATTGCATGTTTGGCCCATGATGGATTACATTGTGGAACGAGTTTCAGGGAGTACCAAATAGCTCCTGCTCCCCCTGGAACAGTCAACGGGATATTGGCAAGGCCTATCATTCCTGGCGTTTTTTATCCCAAGGGTTTTTTTGTTGGGAAGGGCCCCCCCCCAAAACCCCCGGCTGTTGGCCCCCTGGAGGGCAGCTACTGGGAATTGCAAGGCCTGTCACTAGCTACCCAGGCCTTAACCTTGTCTCTGCATGTATCAGTCATACCCAACACTACATGTCTTTTTCTTAGTAATTCTGCTTGGATGCTGCTTATACAATTACATATGCTAAATGAAACTGTTCCTAGGTGCATGCTTTGGTCCTGAAGTTCTGCCTAGGTATTGCTTTGACAGTTAACATGTGCTAATGAAACTGTGAATTATTGAACCACCGGTTCGAGGAAACTATATTTGTTGCTAAATCCTTCTTTTTTTTTTTCTTTGAGACAGCGTCTCCCTCTGCCCCAGCTGTCCTGGACTCACTCGGTAGACCAGGCTTGCCTCGAACACACTCACGAAAGATCTACCCTGCCTGCGTGTACCTCCCAAGTGCTAGGACTAAAGGGCGTGCACTAACCACGGCCCTGGCTTAAAGATGCATCTATTACCTTTGCCAATGTAGTTGCTTATAGAATACAAACCTGAGGATCACTCATGACAGGATTACACGTCATGCTCTCAAAAATATAACCCCCCCGCTTAACTCTCTTCACCCTTCTATATTTCAATATAGTAAGATCGTTTACCTAGTTTCTGAACACACTATAATCATCTGCTAATTGCAATTAAGGTCAATCAGTTCCTACAGGCCCTTCCTGATGCTAAGCTAGCTCGTTTCTCGATTGATCTTGCTTTCTTGTCGTCCTCCTTCTTCTATTAAGGTTTTTTTTTTATTGTTTTGTTTATGTTTTTGTTTTGTTTGTCTTTTTAGAGACAGTCCCCGTAGCCCCAGCCTGTCCTGGAACTCAACTCCTGGTAGACCAGGCTTGCCCTGAAACCACACGATTCCGCGCTCTGCCTCCCAGTGCACGACCTAAAAGTGCATACACCACTACGCACCTGGACCTACTCAGGTTTTTGGCTACCCCAAAGCTGGACTGTGGCAGTACATGAACTTGAGCGCAGATGCTCAAGAAACCCAGAGGAGTGGGATTCTCTGAAGCTAGACCTACAGGCTGTTGTGAGCCACCCTATATGGGAGCCAAGCTTAGGTTCTCTTATTGAAAAGCCTTCTCTCAAGCCTACACATTTTTGTTTGTTTGTTTATAGTTGATAGGTTTCGTTTTTAATGTTTGTTTGTATTTACGACAGGTTTCCCGTTTCGCCGCCAGCTGCTCATGGAAAACTCACTAATGTATCTCAGGCTGAAACTCACGCAGATCTACTAGCCTTCTGCTGGGATTAAGGTGTGTCACCACACCTGGAAAAAAACCAACCTTCCTTCCTTCCCTCCTCCCCCCCCCCTGCCCCCCACATGCTGGATATTCAAAATCCGGACTTGAGTATGCTAACGCACAATCTCTACACATTGGACCTACTTCCCATTAGCTTGTTTTGAAAAACTCAGTTCCGGCCCAGCCGGTATTAAAGGTATGCTTGTGTGACTCTTGAGTTTTGAGGTCTCTTGAGCCCAGCGGTAGGTGCCGGGCGCGGGCTGAAGAGGCCCCCCCCCCCCCCCGAAGTGGATACGAAGAGATCTCGACAGGGACGGCAGAGGCACAGCACTCCTTCACACAGTCGAAGAGCATTCAGATCACATTGGAAATACACAGAGCGTAGGAGAGACCAATTATGCCAGGATCACGATAAGTAAAGAGACTACCACTGAGAAATGAGCATAATCCCACCCACAGCTTACCACCCTCATGGATGACTCCATCGCAGTGGATCCCCCCGGATGCCCGCAGAACACAGACATCAAAGACACAATTGGGAACATACTAAAGAACTACAACAAATCCATAAAGAGCAAATGAAAGACTAAGAAAAGAGAATGAGGACCGAGAGAGAGAGAATACAACTTCGGAAAGAAGTTAGAAACACTGAAAGATCCATGCTGAAAAGAAAAAGAAAACCAACCAGCAAACAAAAGAGCCTACAAAAAAGATCGACGAAGCTCCAAAAAGAAAATAGAAGCACACTAAGAAATCAGGAAAGAAGTAAAAAAAATCAAATGTTCCATTCCAAGAGAAAGGAATGAAAAAAAGGCCTCAGTAAGAATGGATGGAGGAAGAGACAAAGAATTATCAGGAACCTGGAGGATAACACCGAACAACTAAAAAACCTCAAGAAAAGATTATGAAAAAATTTAATAAAATTAACACATAAAGGCAAGCGCCATGAACCTGGTGGGACACTACTGAAAGATCAAACCTCCGCATCAAAGGAGTAGAGGAAGGAGAAGAATCCACAGAGAATGGTATTGATCAGATCTTATACAGAATAATACTATTGGGAAACTTCCACGAAACTTAAAAATAGAAGACACATACAATACAAGAGTCACAAGAAGCAACAATAGAACTCCAAACAGGAACAAATCAGAAAAAGAAATCTCCACACACCATCATAGATGTAAATGCTAGACACCCTCAAACAGAGAGACAACAACCTTAATCACACAAGAGGAAAAAACAAGGCCGTATGAAGAGAAACCTATCAGAATTACAACGACTTCTCAATGCAATATGAAAGCACAAGAAGAACCTGAGCAAACGCTTTCCCTGTTAGAAAGGGATGCCACCCAGGTTAACAATTATCCAGCAACACTGGTCAATCATAGGGAAGGAGAAGGAAAATCTTCCATGAATAAACAACTTGAAAGAATAAAAAAAAAAAAAAAAAAAAACCTTCAGAGAATACTTGAACAATCCAAAGAACAAGAGCAAAGGAGCAACCAACGCTCCAGGCAACGTTAGAGAGAGAAATTTTCAATAAAAGGCATAATACTGCAGATGAAGTAGAAACCTAATCAAAACCGCAGATGGATATTAAGGCAAAAGGAAGCAAGATAAGCCTATCAGTCATAACCTAAATATTAATGGACTAAATTCCCAAATCAAAACATAGACTGGGAGACTGGATTAGGCGGCAAAACAGAATCCTTCGATATGTTGTCTACAAGAACACATCTTACCTTCAAGAAAAGGCACCACCTTAAAGTGAAGGGATGCGAAAAATATATTCTAAGCGAATGGTACCAAAAAAAAGCAGGTGTTGCTATGTTTAATATCCGGATAAAATAGACTTCCAAAGTAAAAGAAATCAAAAGTAAAAGAAGCGCCCATTATATTTTCATCAAAGGAACAATCACAAAAGATTTCACAAATTATGAATATATATGCCCCAAATACCAGAGACTGCACTTTCTACTCAGCACCACAAGTCACAGACTAACCCCCAGTACACTCATAAGTGGGGATATCAATACCCCACTGAGTCTTTTGAATAGGTCAACAGGACAAAAATAAACAGCAGGAGACACATCTGAACTGAACGATAATACACCAAATGGACCTAAAAAACAATAAAAGGTGGAAATAAAAAAAAAGAAAAAAAAAAAAAAACTTTCTACTCAGCACCCACGGAAACTTCTCCACACTAGACCACATCCTGGACACAGAAGAACCCTCTACAAATACAAAAAGATTGAAGATTCAGCCATGTCCTGGAGCTCACTATGTAGACCAGGCTGGCCTTAAACTCAGAGATTCACCTGCCTCTGTCTCCAGATTGCTGGGATTAAAGGCGTGCACCACCATGCCCGGCATATAAAATACATTCTTAAAAAAATCAGGCTGGCTGAGCATGATGGGGCACACCTTTAATCCCAGCAATCTGGAGGCAGAGGCAGGCGGATCTCTGAGTTCAAGGCCAGCCTGGTCTACATAGTGAGCTCCAGGACAGCTGAGACTAAAGGGAGACCCTGTCTCAAAAATACAAAAAAATAAATAAATAAATAAATAAAATAAAAAATAAGGGGCTGGAGAGATGGCAGAGGACCTGGGTTCAATATTAAAAAAAAATAGATGCAGCTGGGCAGAGTGGCACATGCCTGTAATCCCAGCACTTGGGAGTAGAGGCAGGCAGATCTGTGCAAGTTTAAGGCTAGCCTGGTCTACAAAAAAAAAAAAAAAAGAATAGATGCCAGTTCATGGGCAAACTGCCAAGGTACCTGAGTCTTGGCAATCTATAGGGGTAGTTGCTTTCCCCTCAGCTACAACTGCAGGGCCAGTTTCCTCAAAGAAAGCCCCTGTTCTCTTAGCTGCAACCAGTGTCTTGCCAAATGGTTACAGCTCATTCTCATTGCTTCTAGGGCAGTTTATGCAACAGAAAAACCCCAGGCTCAACTGCAAGAGATTTAGGGTTAAAGCTCTGCCAGGATTCACCTGAGCTGCCAGGGAATGGGTCTCTAGGAAGTGGTACAAAAATAGATCATTCCACAATCACCCACATAGCAGTCCAAGGCAAAGGCTTCTCCAGAGTCTCCCAGGATATAAATACATACATACATACATACATACATAAATGTGGGGCAGCAGTCCTGGATTCAGGCATGTGTGAGCACAATCTGCCTAGCACACTAGGCAATGCTATATATAGCACAGGTCATACCTTGTTACCTGATGCTATCACTCACTTGGTGCCATGAGCCACCTTGTTTGTCTCCATGCCCCTTTCTGGGTATGCCCCATGGGCTGGGATGACGCTTGGTGGTATGGAGGTCTAGGATTGGTCTCTGGGAGGTGGGGCCATATGATGTAGAGTCTGCCTGCCCCAGACCTATATAAGCTGCTTGTTCCATAGAGTGAACAGATTGTACCCTCTGATCTGGTCCCCAGGATGTTACTAGAGTGACCCAGTGCTGTACCCTCTTCAGCCTGTTCAATTGCGGGACTGATGCCCAAATAAATAAATAAATAAATAAATAAATAAATAAATAAATAAAGTAAGAGAACTTGCTATTCTTACAGAGAAACTGGGTTCCCACCACCTACATAACAGTCTGCAACTCTAACTCCAGAGGGATCCAACACCTTCTTCTGTCATGCAAGGGCACCAGACATACATGTGGTGCACATACATACATACATAAAGACAAACATTCATAAACATAAAAAAACACAAATCTGCCACATGTAGTGGTACATGCATTTAATCCCAGCAGTCAGGAGGCAGAGGCAGGTGGATCTCTTTGAGTTCAAAGCCATCCTGGTGTACCTTTTTTGGCCTTTTTGAGACAGAGTCTCCCTGTAGCCCCAGCTGGCCTGGAACTCAAGGCTTGGAACTCACTACCAAGCAGGTCTTGAACTCATAGAGATTGCCTGCCTCCGCCTCCCAAGAAAATTAATCTTTTTTTTTTTTGAGACAGGGTCTCCCTGTAGCCCCCAGCTGTCTTGGAACTCACTATGTAGACCAGGCTAGCCCTGAACTCACAGAGATCNAGATAAGTGAGCACCGCTACTGAGAATAGACACACAGGATGGAATCACACCAAGGATTTTTTTTTTAATGGAGAGAGCTGGAGAGATGGCTCAGTGGTTAAGAGCACTGACTGCTCTTCTAGAGAGGACTCGTTCAGTCCTCAGCACCCAGTTTCAGAGTCTCTGACTTCGTTCTTCTGGCCTTCATGGGCACCCACATTCAGGTGGCACACACTTGTACAGACACACACACGCACACACACACCTATTCAGGTGGCATACACTTGTACAGATACACATTTTTATTTATTTATTTATTTTTGGTCTTTTGAGACAGGGTCTCCCTGTAGCCCCAGCTGTCCTGGAACATACTATGTAGACCAGGCTGGCCTTGAACTCACAAAGATCTGCCTGCCTCTACCTCCCAAGTGCTAGGATTAAAGGCATGCGCTACCACACCCGGCAATTAACGCATCTTTTAAAAAACATTTTTAAGTGCTGGAGAGATGGCTCAGTGGTTAAGAGCACTGGCTGTTCTTCCAGAGGACCCAGAATCTGTTTCCAGCACCCACATGTTTTGTCACAACCTTCCATAACTCCAGTTCCAGGGGATCTATCACCCTCTTCTGGCCTCCACCGGTATTGCATGTTATTGTGCCCTAACATAAACACAGGCAAAACACTCATAAAAATGAATACATTTTTAAAGAAAAGAACTGGGTGAGGTGGCACACCCCCTTTAATATTTTTTTAATTTTTTTAATTTTTATTTATTTCGGTGTGTATGAATGTACTGTCTGCATGCAGGTGTGTGCACCCGTGTCGTGCAATGCCGCGGAGGTCAGAAGAGGGTGTCGGATTCCCCTGGAACTGGAGTTGTTGTGGAATTGGAGTTTCAGACGGTTCTCGGCCACCATGTGGGTGCTGGGGATCGAACCCGGGTCCTCTGTAAGAGCGATCGGCGCTCTTAACGGCTAGGCCATCTGTCCAGCCCGGCACACATCCTTTAATCTAGCACTTGGGAGGTAGAGGCAGGAGGATCTCTGGGAGGTCAAGGCCAGCCTGGTATACACAGCAAGTTCAGATCAGCTGGGGCTATAGGGAGACCCTGTCTCAAAACAAAACAAAGAGAAAGCGAGAGAGAGAGAGAGAGAGAGAGAGAGAGAGAGAGAGAGAGAGAGAGAGAGAGAATTGGGCTGGGGATGTAGCTCATTTAATAGAGTCCTGGATTCAGACTCCCGTACTGAATAAACTCAGTGTGATTAGACACGAGAGAACCATAAGTTCAAGATAACCCTTTGCTACATAGGGGACTGGAAGGCAGCCTGGGCTACATGAAACCCTATCCCCAAAATGTGAAAATAAAACTAAAATAATTTAGAAAATGGTCTCAGGGCAGCTCTGTTGGTTTCTTCTGGTAGAGAAGTACCATCTATATATGTGGGTTTTTTTTTTTTTTTTGGTCTTTTCGAGACAGGGTCTCCCCAGCTGTCCTGGAACTCGTTCCGTAGACCAGGCTGGCCTTGAACTCACAAAGATCCACCTGCCTCTGCCTCCCGAGTGCTAGGATTAAAGGCATGCGACACCACACCCGGCTGCATCTATATATGTTTACACCCTATGACCATGTATGCTATGGGTCTAGGACTTGGGGTGTGGCCGAAGCAGGAGAACTGCTGTTGGTTTCAGGCAAGCCTGGACTACCCAGTGAGTTGGAAGCCAGGCTATGCAACTTAGTGAAATCCTGTCTCAAAATAAAGACTGTAGATAGTAGTTCACTGTTGGACCATACACTTGGCAGCTAACAAGCAGCTGTAACTTCAGTTCCAGGGATGAGACTCCCTCTTCTGACCTTCATAGGCACTGCAGGACAGGCATATTTAAATACATGCTAGCAAACAAAAAGAAACACAGACATTTTCTTTTAATTTGCCTGGTGTAGTGGCCCACACCTTCACTCTCAGCACTCAGGAGGCAGAGACAAGTGGATCTCTGTGAATTCAAGGCCAGCCTAGTCTACATAGTGAGTTCCAAGTCACCCAGGGATACATAGCAAGTAGCAAGACTGTGTCTCAAAAAACGAAAAAAGTGGAGGAGGAAAAGGAGGAGGAGGGGCAACAGGAGGAAGATGAGGAAGAAGAGGAGGAGGAGGGAAGGAGGAGGGGGAGGAGGAGGGGAAGAAGAAGAGGAGGAGGAAGAGGAAGAGGAGGAAGAGGGGAAAAATAGGAAGGGCCAAAAAGATGGCTCATGGGGTAAAGGAGCTTACTGCCAAGCCTGATATCCTGAATTTGGTTCCCAGGGCCAACACAATATAATTTGACCTTCACATTGGGGTGATACATAGGGGCCAGCGCATACACATACACACACATGCACATGCCTACGTGTACCCACACATTAAGTAAATAAAATGTATTCTAATTTTACAATGTAAAGCTAAGCATGATTGAGTATGCCTGTAACCCCAGCTCTTGGGAGGTGGAGGCAGGAGGCTCAGCTCAAGGCCTGCCTCTGCTACGTGGTAAATTCAAGGCCAGTCTGAGCTATCTGAGTTGCTGTCTCAAAAAACAAGGAAAAATAATAAAAGGGTCTGGGAATGTAAACCAGCTCAGTTGATGCAGTGCTTGCCCTAATATGCATGAAGTCCTAGATTCAACCCTCAGCACTGAATAAAGGCATGGTAGCTCACACCTATAATCTCAGAACTTCAGAGTCAGGAAACTCAGCGGTTAGCCTTAGCTATATAGCAAGTTTGAAGCCAGTCAGGGCTACATTGAGACCTTGTTTCAAAAAAAAGTAATAATGATGTGAAGATAAAAACAAAAAAATTGTTTTGGTCTCTTTGATTCAGGGTCTCCCTGTAGCTCTAGTTGTCCTGGAACTCACTATGTAGACCAGACTGGCCTTGAACTCACAGAGATCTGCCTGCCTCTGCCTCCCAAGTGCTAGGATTAAAGGCATGTGCCACCACTCCTGGCCAAAACAAAATTTTTATTTTCATGAAAATTACATAACCAGCTAGTGGCACACCTATAATTCCACTTCTTGGGAGGCGGTGATAGGGGGACCTGGAGTTCAAGCCTACACAGCGGATCTGAGTCCAGTCTGGGCTACTTGAGACTGTCTCACACAACAGCAAAAAAGAGGTGGCCTGGCGTGGTGGCTCATGCCTTTTAAGTCCAGTACTTGGGAGGCAGAGGCAGAGGCAGATGGATCTCTATGAGATCCAGGCCTGCCTGGTCTCCATAGCAAGCCCAGGCCAGCTGCGGGTATAGGGAGCCCCTATCTTGATGTTTCAAAAAGACAAAACAAAACAAAACAAAAAAACCAAACCCAAACCAAACCAAACCAAAAATCCCTAGCACTCCTGTGAAAAAGATAAGCTCAGTGTGGCCTCCTGTGCTTGTGACCCCTGCATGAAAGGAACGAGCAGAGACTGAGAGCTTGCTAGCCCAGCTGAAACTGTGAGCTCCAGGTTCAGTGAGACCCTGTTTCAAGAGAGTAAGGTGAAGAGTGACACCCAACTCTCCCCTGACCTCTGGGGGAGCATGCACAAGCATGCACAAACACACAAAAAAATCATATACAAATTTTGGCTGGGCGTGGTGGCGCACGCCTCTAATCCTAGCACTTGGGAGGCAGAGGCAGGCGGATCTTTATGAGTTCAAGGCCAGCCTGGTCTACAGAGTGAGTTCCAGGACAGCTGGGGCTACAGGGAGACCCTGTCTCAAAAAGACAAAAAAAAAATCATATACAAATTTAAATCAAGTTTGAATTTTTTTTTTCTTTTTGAGACAGCCATGTCCTGGAGCTCACTATGTAGACCAGGATGGCCTGGAATTCACAGAGATCCACCTGCCTCTGGCTCCTGAGTGCTGGGATTAAAGCTGTGCGCCACCACACCCAGCCCTAAAATTTATTTTTATTTTATTTATTTGTATGAATGTACTGTCTGCATGTAGGTTTGTGCACCCGTGTCGTGCAATGCTGCGGAGGTCAGAAGAGGGTGTCTGATTCCCCTGGACCTGGAGTTAAAGACGGTTCTCAGCCGCCATGTGGGTGCTGGGGATCAAACCCGGGTCCTCTGCAAGAGCAGTTGGTGCTCTTAACCACTAGGCCATCTCTCCAGCCCCCTAAAATTTATTTTTATGTGTATCAGTTTTGGCCCATGTGTATGTAAGTGTACCATGTTTGTGACGTGTCCTCAAAGGCCAGAAAAGGGCATCCAATCCCATGATACTGGAGTTGTTACCTGCCATGTGAGTGCTGGGAACTGAACCCCATGTCCTGTATAAAAACAGCCAGTGCTTTTAACTGCTGAGCCATCTTTCCAGCCCCAAGACAAATGTTTATTCACAGTTCTCTCTGTCCACTTTCAAGTGTGTTCTGAGGATGAAACAAAGGGTCATTAGGTTTGCTCTTTTAATTCACTGACCTATCTTGCTAGCACTGTTCTTTTTGTTCTGAGACAGGGTCTCACTACATAGCTCTGGATGGCTTAGTACTATGTAGAACAGGCTGGCCTTTTGTTGTGCTCTAAGGTCTAAGTTGCTGGAGCTGATCTGCTTGCTCTACCCCTTGTGGTCCTCCTGGCCAAGACTCCTAAATGAAAAAAAAAGTATTTTTGTTAGTTTTTTTTTTCTTCTATGTGTATGAGTGTACTATCTGCATGTAGGTAGATGCATCCATGTTGTGCAATGCTGCAGAGGTCAGAAGAGCGTGTTGGATTCCCTTGGAACTGGAGTTAAAGACGGTTCTTAGCCATCATGTGGGTGCTGGGAATCGAACCTGGGTACTCTGCAAGAGCAGTCGGTGCTCTTAACTGCTGAGCTATCTCTCTAGCTCCTTTTGTTAGTTTTTGAAGCAAAGCTAGTTTATGAGGCAGTTTGAGATAGGGTCTCAAATTCTTGGCAATCCTAGTCTACTGGGATCACAGACAGGCACCACATGAGGTTTTAATACAGATTGAAGGACAGGAATTGAGAGAAGGACTTTATTTATTTATTTATTTATTTTTGGTCTTTTCGAGACAGGGTCTCCCTGTAGTCCCAGCTGTCCTGGAACTCACTCTGTAGACCAGGCTGGCCTTGAACTCACAAAGATCCGCCTGCCTCTGCCTCCCAGAGAGATGGACTTTATTTATTTTTTTTTTTTTCGGTATGTATATCAATGTACTGTCTGCATGCAGGTTTGTGCACCCGTGTCGTGCAATGCCGCGGAGGTCAGAAGAGGGTGTCGGATTCCCCTGGAACTGGAGTTCTTCTGGAACTGGAGTTTCAGACGGCTCTTGGCCGCCATGTGGGTGCTGGGGATCGAACCCGGGTCCTCTGCAAGAGCGGTCGGCGCTCTTAACCGCTAGGCCATCTCTCCAGCCCCTAGAGAGATTTGAGGGCTTTCTTGATAAAACCAATGAACTGAGCACCCAGATACAGGCTCCTTAAAACCATTGAAAAGCTTTTTGTTGCTGTATTGGAGTTTTATAAACAATGGATAAGGTTCCTAGAACTCAACAGTGTTACACACACCCTGCAGAAATTTTCAAGTGTTTCTCCAATATCCCTCTTGGAGATACATATATATATATATATATATATATATATATGAGACAGAGGAGGTGGGTCCAACTCTCCATGATTCCATACTAGACAAGTATCAAGCACTGTTAAAAATCACTATCAGCATTAAGGATGAATAAATTTATATTGTGAGCACTCCACCTCATGTTCATTTTCTTGTAAAGAAACAAAGAGAACACAAGATGGGGCAACTTGATATGACTTCAGTACCATATTGTTAGTCTTAGCCTTTAACGGCTGAGCTATCCCTCCAGCCCAACTCCAGTACCACATTCAGAGTAACCTATGTCTATTTTGTTCCAGGGGCTTACACAGTTTAGACATAATGACATGAAATTGTGATCTACAAAATGGGTTGGACTACATTCATAGATATACCAAGACAGTTGTGGACTAAAAGCCACAGGTTGGACAGGAGTTTTAGACCAATTGATTTCCACGTGTGGTCCTATGGCTAGTAGTACTGTTTTCTGGAACTTGTTAAAAATTGAAAATCTGGGTTGGTCGTGGTGGCGCACGCCTTTAATCCTAGCACTTGGGAGGCAGAGGCAGGCGGATCTTTGGGAGTTCAAGACCAGCCTGGTCTACAGAGTTAGTTCTGGGACAGCTGGGGCTACAGGGAGACCCTGTCTCGAAAAGACCAAAAAGAAAAATTGAAAATCTGAAACAACCCCACGACAACTGAAAGAAGAATTCTATTAGTGCAACTTAGCAGTTTTTACTTACTTTGGGGGGTTATTTATTTACTTGTTTGTGTTTTTTCCAAGGTACATGTTTATGGAATTGTGTGCATTTCATGCAATACATATTAATCATATTTAGAACCCCTCTACCATCCACACTCCCTTTTAGCACCCCCACCAGATTTCATGCATTCTGTCATATATGTTACAATGGCCTATCGAGTCAAGTTTGTGGAAGTTCATTCCCTGGAGTCCAATCAGCCTACCTAGAAAATCATTCCCTTAAAGATCAACTCTCCGTCACTCAGTAGTAATCAGCTGCCAATAGCTCCTCCATTAACATTGGGGGTTGATGTCCATTGCCCCTGTTCCANAAAAAAAAAAAAAAGACAATCTATAGAAAAGAATATTTTATTGAAATAGTTTCTCAATTAACAATGGAACAAAGTACAAGTTGATTCAAGCCTGTCCAAGCAGCCTGAACTGCTAATGAAGGAACTCAAACATACAGGAGGGGGACTACAGGACTTTAGGTCCCTCTGCCAATGTGTCAAAAAAAAAAAAAGGGGGGGGGTGAGGTTGGAGAAGAAAAGACAAGACTGACACAACCAGGTTTTCTGTGCCCTGGGGCTGCCACTGCAGCCCCAGCTCCTGCTACAGACCCAATACTGGAGGACAGGCTCCCTAGCTATGGGCACAGTGAGCAAGGACTCTCCCTCCTAGCAGAGCTAAGCACACAGGAGGCAAACCCTGATCCTTTTCCTTTACCCAGAAAGCCTGCCTCAGAGTGAGGGAGCATTTACATTCACACTATGGTCTCTTCATCCCCCACAGTCTTGGGAAGGGGCTCACAGTAGAAAGCACATTTTGGTCAGCCCAGGGGGTAAAGGGGTAAGACAGGTATCACAGGATCTTGGGAAGATAAAAGACTGTGAGGGCCTGCAGGATACTGGCTTTTCTGGGCCAAATAATCCATGGTGGGAGCTGCAGGGTTCTCCCACCTCTCTCCCAGGGAGGGCAATGGATTCCCTTCTTACATTTCCTGCTCTGGCCACCAGGGGCAGAATGAGCTGTGGAAACCTTTGTTCTAGACAGTTCAGATGGAAAGCTTTGGGCAAGGGGCAGAGAATAGCCCAGCCTGTACCAGGAAGGGAAAGAAGGAATGAAGAGGAACCAGGAAGGGGCAAGGGAAAGAGAAGACATTAGGGGAGAGAAAGGGTCATAGGTAGGCACTCGGAAACCAAAGGTGGAGACTGAGGCTCTGTAGACACTGACCCAAAAGGGACACTGATTTTGTGTTAGAGGAAAGAATCCTAGAAGACTGGGCACTGTCCAGCATCCCAGGACATCCTTCCCACTACCAGGTCTCCATCAACCACTGGCAGCCATTCTTCTCTCACTTACCCACAGGCAAAGAATTAAGACATAATAGTGATTTTTCCCAAACGCAGGGCCAGATGGGTACGAGACCAGGGGGCTGGGGGGCTGGGGTCAGAACAAAATCAGGGCCCATGGAGCTACTCCAGAAGGTATTGTCAAGCAACCACCTTTCAGTCCTAGGTGAGAAAAGGAACTTGAGCAGCCAAGGGCAGGACCAACCCTTGCCCCAACCCCATGCATAATAAATAGAGGTGGTAGGAGAAGGGGCTGGGGAGACTGGGGTGAGGTTATAGTTCATCATTCTTCAAAGGCCGCTTCTGTCCTGCTGGCTGCTCTTTCTGTTCAGATTCTGTTGGGAGAGCAAGGAGAAAATGGAGACTTAACAGCTAAGCAGCCTACTCTTCTCAAGTGCTTTCCCTCCAACCCTACCAGACTGCTCAATACCCTGGGCTCCACCTTTACCTGTTCCAGGACCTCCTAACTCCAGAGGCTCAGAGTCCACTGATTCCGAGCCTACATTGTAAAAGGAAAAAGTCATTAAAGAGAGATTTGGTGCTGGAGAGATGGCTCAGGGGTTAAGAGCCCTGGCTGCTCTTGAAGAGGACCTAGGCTCCTTTCCCAGCACCCATATGGAGACTAACAGCCATCTGTAACTCCAGTTCCAGAGATGTGATGCCTTCTTCTGGCCTCTGCGGGTATTGCATGTGGTACACTTTAATTCATGCAGGCAAAACACTCATACATATTAAATAAATAAAAATTTTAAAAAAGCATTGAATCTACAATTCCAGATTTGTGTGTGTGTGTGTGTGTGTGTGTGTGTGTGTGTGTGTGTGTGTTTTAGACAAGGTCTCCCTGCAGCCCCAGCTGGCCTGGAACTTGTTCTGTAGACCAGGCTGGCAGGCCTTGAACTCACAGAGATTTGCCTGCCTCTCCTTCTACAGTGCTAGGATTAAAAGCATGCACCACCATACCCAGCCAAATTCCAGATTTTTTAAAAAATGAGATGCTGCCAGGAGTGGTAACACATGCCTTTAATCCCAGCACTCAGGAGGCAGAGGCAGGCAGATCTCTGTGTGTTAAAGGCCAGCCTGGTAGCTTTTTTTTTTGGTCTTTTCTTTTTCTTGGTCTTTTCGAGTCAGGGTCTCCCTGTAGCCCCAGCTGTACTGGAACTCGCTCTGTAAACCAGGCTGGCCTTGAACTCACAAAGATCCGCCTGCCTCTGCCTCCCAAGTGCTAGGATTAAAGGGGTGCACCACCAGGCCCGGCTTTTTTGGTCTTTTGGAGACAGGGTCTCCCTGTAGCCCCAGCTGTCCTGGAACTCACTCTGTAGACCAGGCTGGCCTTGAACTCACAAAGCTCCACCTGCCTCTTGCCTCCCGAGTGCTAGGATTAAAGGCGTGTGGCACACACACACACCCCCTCCCGGCGGTAGCCTGTTTTATATAGAGTTCCAGACCAGCTGGGGCTACAGGGAAACCCTGTCTCAAAAAAGACAAACAAACACCAAGGAGATGCTAATAGATTATACATTACTTCTGTAAGAAGTCCAACATGTGTGTGGCACATTCAATTTCTGTGCCTTTTTAAAAAAAATCTTTGCATTTTTCATGTGTGCCTTTTGCATATGCATGCATGTTACATGTGTGCATGTAGAGGCCAGAGGTTGACAATGGAGGCCTCTCCCGATTGCTCTCCACTTTGTAAACTGAGGCAGGGTCTCTCATTTGAATCCAGAATTGCTGATTCCACTAGTCTAACTAACCAGCTTGCTCCAGAGATCCTGTCTCCACCTCCCTGCGTGTTGGGATTACAGGTGGGTTCCTAGACCTGGCTGGCATTTATGTGAGAGCTGAAGATCTCTTTACACAATGAGCCACTGCCTCAGCCCTGTCTCTGCCTTATTTTTTCTTTTTAAAAATTAAAAAAAAAATTATGTGTATGAGTGTTTTGCCTGCATGTGTGTTGTGTCATGCAATGCTTGTGGAGGCATGAAGAGGGTGTTAGATCCCCTAGAACCAGAGTTACAGATGGTTGTTAACATGTGGGTGCTGGGAACTGAACCTGGGTCCTCTGCAAGAGCAGCCAGTGCTCATAACTGCTGAGACACCTCTCTAGCCTCCTGGCTTTTATTTATTTAAAGCAATGCTTTAAAAAATTCAAGGCTACCCACAGTTCATGGGCTGTCCAGAAACAGGCCAGGCCTACCAGCCCATCCGGGCCCAGGCTAATGCACTATCCAATTCCCTCCCAGTTTCTCCAACTTACCAGTCTCTTCTTTGTCAGGGTCTGAAATAGGCTTTGTCTCTTCAGTCTGGCCTGGAGGGAAACCAAGAGTAAGATGTAGTTAGGAGATAAAGGTGGCCTTCTCTCTCTCTTTTTAAGGTGGCCTTCTCTTAGCACACAGAAACCAGAGCTAGGCACTGTGTCCTCACCTGTGGGTGGGATGACCTTCTCTCCCTGGTCATTGGCACTGGCATTGACGGGAGGTTCTGTCCGGGTGCCATTTTTGTCCTTGGGCCGTGGCCGGGGTTTGCTGAACTTGGCCTTATTGAGCAGATACTGTACTTCACGGTCCAGGGTCATCATTTTGGCCTCGATGTCTTTTGAAAGCAACACAGGCTTTTCTGTGGCGGGAAGCTTGGCCTGCTCAGCCATAGTTGCATTCTTCCAGGCCTGTGGGTGAGACCAGAAGAGACTCAGAGCCATGAATATGGGCAGTATCTGCCCCAGAGGAAGTAACTCTCCACCAATAGTGGCTCCTTCTGCAGAGCGCAGATAGTCTGGCCACCCTTAGATTCCCAGGCATCAGCAAGGTGTCCAGGTCACAGTCACACAGCAGTTACCCAGGTCTCATTGATGACTCTCTCTAATGTTGTCATCTCCACATCAGTGAAGATCTGGTCCATCTCTGGGATGAGGCGGGCACCCCTGGAAGCCAGAGAATACACTCAGCCTGGGGCAGAAAGCCTGGGCTATGGGTTATAGAAAGCTGACAGAGGAGTTGTGATCTTAATAAGCCTACAAAAAAAGAAAAGATTCAGGGACCAACTCACTTGAGGAAAATGCTGGAGTGGTTGAGGAGACTGTCCAGAGCAGAGAGCCTTTCTGGCCATTTCCTGCGCTCTTCCACTCGAAAAAACAGCCCTTGGCACAGCTTTTTCAATTCAGCCAGCTTTTCCTTTAACATCTGATGGACACAGGAAAGCAGGGTTGATGGATGACAGGAAACTATGGATCCTGCTTTATGGCCTCAGACTACAGTCAACTCTGACTCCAGAAGGCCAAATTCCCATTTGCCCACCAATAGTAAAGTTCCTCACCACAGTGGTGGCCCCAAATCCTTCATCCTCCAGCCAGGCAGATGTGGTGCTGAGTTTTCCAGAGATCTCTTCCCGTTGTTCCTTGGTGGACACTTCCTGGTACTCAGGCTGGTACAACTTGTCCTACAGAAGGACACAAATGCATGTAAGCAGTGAGCATCAGGGCAAGGATCAGAGCCACACACTTCCAAACCCAACTGAGTGCTGCCTCTGGCCTGCTAACCTGGGTCTCAAAGATAAAAGCTTCCAAGCTGTTGGCAGCTTTCTCCCGTTCCTGTTTTTCTAGATCTCGGAGAGTCAAATCCTCAAGCCTATGGTATGAACAAGCGGCAGGAGTAAGGGAGAAGGGCTGGAACTTGGCGCCCTCCCAGGAGCACCGTTCTATACCCTGCCTCCCTTCACACATGTACACCACTTACTTCTGCACAGAACGAGCCAGCTCATCCTCTAGCAAGTCGGGTAGGTCCAGAACAGCCAGCTCCACTCCTATATCCTCTACTATTTTCTGTTTCCGGGCCGGTTTCTGCTTTTTCTCTTCCTCAGGAGCTGGAGGGACGCCCTCAGGCCCTGCCTGCCCCTTCTCATTGGGCTTCTGAGTGGAAAGAGTGATGATATCAGGAAAATCCTGGGCTGACTCCTTCCCAGGGCACAAAGCAGCAGCTTCCACCCACCCCCTTAGCCCGACTCCACTCGTCTTCCTCTGCCTACAGGTTACCTGGGCCTCAGACGTGTCTCCACTTTCTTTTTCAGTAGACTTTTCTGTCTCAGGGGCTGTGTCACCCTTAGGCTCAAGGGGTGGAGTCTGAGAGGCGTCTTCCACTGGGGTCTCAGCTTCTTCCTTAAGCTCCGCTTGCTCTCCAGGCTCATCCTTGCTTCCCTCAGCAGGGCTCTCCTCTTCTTCCTGGGAGACAGGTACATGTACCCTGAAATGGGGAGCCTATATGGGCAAGGTTAGGCTTTGACCATATCAGTTCTTGTGCTAGGAAGGGGATCACCACTCAGGACAAAGCTTGGGGGTAAAGAAATGTCACCTGCTGGCAGTTGGGGGCTGTTTGGATTGCAGTGATCTAGGTGGACAGAGGGAAGGTGTCTGGCAACAAGAACAGTTGGCCTTGGGCTCTGGCACAGGGAATGACTTCAAGTCTAGAGGAGCATGGGTAGGGCATGGGCTGGCATCAGGACCACTGGGTCCTCTGGGAAGGTGGGATGCCACCAGATTCTCTGCCCTGTACTTTACCATGCTTCTGTCCTTACCTGGACAGTGTCAGTACCATTCTCTTTGGTGTCTGATGAAGTACCACCTCCAAATAGGCTGGAAATGGTGTTGCCAAGTTCTAAGAGAAAGAAGTCCAGAGGCTCAAAATGGGATCAAGCAGTGACATCACCTCCTAACCCAAGAACAGTTACCTCCCCAAACCACAAGTGTATTTACTCTCTTGCTTAAACATACACATACCCCCCCCCCCACTACCCACCCTCCTGCCCACGAGCTTGTGTTCTTACTAGTCAGAGTAGATTCTTCTTCTGGACTGTCCTCCACCAGGGTCTCAAATACAGACTCCACCTATTTTGAAATGGGTTAAAAAAATAACTGAGCCCTTGCGTGGTGGCGCACGCCTTTAATCTTAGCACTTGGGAGGCAGAGGCAGGTAGATCTTTGTGAGTTCAAGGCCAGCCTGGTCTACAAAGCGAGTTCCGGGACTGCTGAGGCCACAGGGAGATCCTGTCTTGAAAAGACCAAAAAAAAAAAAAAAAACTGAACTGGGTGTGGTGGTGCACACCTGTAATCCCAGCACTCAGAAGGCAGAGGCAGGTGGATCTCTGTGAGTTCAAGGCCAGCTTGGTCTACATAGCGAGTTCCAGAACAGCTAGGACTAAAGGGAGACCTTGTCTCAAAAAGATCCCCCCCCAAAAAATAAATAAAAATAAAAAATAACTGAGACCAATAAGATGGTTCACCAGGTAAAGGTGCCTCCTGCCAAATCTGCTGACAACTTGAGTTCAATCTTGGGACTCAGATGGTGGAAGGAGAGACCTGACTCTACAAAACTGTCTTCTGACCTCCACATGTATGCAGCAGTACACATGTGCACACACAATAAATAAATGTAATATAATTTTAAAAACTGTGCATGCTAACTCACACTCTACACTTCGCTTATAGAGCTACATGGCATGCAGCGGTGCTGGCCTACTCTCTCATCTGCCTCCTACACAGACTCCTAGATGGTTTACATGGGCCAAGAGTGGAGGTATACACCTTTAATCCCAGCACCTGGAAGGCAGGTGATTTCTGGGAGTTCAAGGCGCGTGGTATATGTACTGAGTTCAAGAGATACATGGTGAGACCCTGTCTCAAATATAGACACTCTCTTGTACACATACATACACATAAGGCTTCTTTGGGCCACTGAGATGACTCAGCAAACAAAGACTCTTGTCACACAAGCCTGGTTCAATCCCCAGAACCCATGTAAAGGTGTAAGGAGAGAACCCCATAAAGTTGTCTTCTGGCCTCCACACGTGCCAGGGCATGTGCACACCCCACCCCCATCATATGTGTGTGTTCCCTCTAACAAGTTATAATACCTATAAGTATGTATAGGCCACAAGAAGACCCATACCAGACCCTGCTTATCAGGATTATCTGGACTGTTTCCAAAATGTTTTGTTTATCCTGTGGAACCCACTTTGAAAAAGGCCGCTAGGACCTAGGAGTTGGCCCTCCCCCATGCAGGTCTCCTTTTGCTCTCACCCGGTCTAAACTGAGCACACCACTCTCATCCAGGTTGAAGTGTGCCTTGATTCCCTTGGACTCATAGTCAGGATATTTCTTGAAGCTCTCACCCACACCTTTTAGTTTCACCGTGGTCAGATTCTGGGATCCAAATACCCTGGTTGGAATGGAAAGATGAGTTTGAGGAGGCTCACCTGGCCCAGACCCTTGACTCCAGATCACGCAGCCTCCTGGCACAAGATATCAGAGGCCCAGCACAGGACACACTCAAAAGGATAAACACACAGGCTATTTACAACCTGACACTAACCCACATCCGCCCAGAAAGTTCTGCACTCCCCTCCCTACTCCTTAGGTCAGCTTGCAGGCACTCCTCCCCCTCCCTGGAGGTGTCATCCTATCCCCGCCCCTCACCGAAGATCCTCAGGCCCCAGGAAGCCCAGGTCACCGTAGTTGATGTGAAAGTTGAAATCATGGCTGTAGCGGTTAAAGGTGATGACTTTGCGTTGAGGGTAGGGCCCCATTCGGGAGAAGAGCACACGTTTATTGTGCTTCAGACTTCGAAGCCCAGGCTCCTCCTCTACCTCCCTTGTGAACTCCACCTACACAGTAGGCAGAAAGAAGGTGCACTGGAGAACCAGGATAGGTTCTGGGGATCTCTTTTGACAGACAGGTTAGGTGAACAGAGATCCCACTGGAAAAGTGAAGATCGTGTGTCACCTGATCAGATAAGCTTACCAGGATGGGGTAGATGACGGCATCACGCACAACAAACGGCTTCACCTTGAAGGCTTTGCTGAGTGCTGCTGCCTGGTACACAGCCCCCATGGCAGCTGCTTCATCTGCATTGATGTTCTTTCCCAGCTCCTCCCTGTGAGAGCCACACCTTCAGCACCAGCCCCCTGGGAGCCTACCCTCCCCCCTCCCCTCATCCTTTGATCTGCCTAGCCTGCACCCAGCCTCTACCACAGGCAAAACTAGATCCCCTACCTCCAGCCTCCACACCATACTCACTTGCCCACAGCCTTCAGCAGCACCTCTTGAACTTTGGGAACTCGAGTAGCCCCACCCACCAGGATCACCTGTTCAATTTCATCCTGCAGAGGGGGAAGAATGGTGAGATGATGCCAGCAGTTCATGCCCTTTCCTGAAAATGGCTCTTCCCAGCCAGGTGTGGTGGTGCACACCTGTAATCCCAGCACTTGGAAGGTAGAGGCAGGCAGATCTCTGTGAGTTCAAGGGCAGCCTGGTCTACATAGTGAGTTCCAGGCCAAAGCAAAAAAAAAAGCTCTTCCCTTTGATACCCCATGTGTGTCCTGGGCCATTCCCAAGAGCACTTGTGCTTCCCTCATGCCCTTACCAGGCTCATCTCAGCACTCTGGAGGGCCTGCTGAACAGGCCCAGGCACCCGCTCAAACAAGTCTGCACACAACTCCTCGAACTCCACTCGAGTCACTTTTGCCTTGAAGTCGACATCATCCATCAGGCCCTCAATCTGGGGGAGGAGAAAACAAAGTTCTTGTTCAGGTTCTGTTCTCTGGGCAAGACAAAATGGAATCCCCAACAGGAGTTTGGGAGGATGGAAGGGCCTTCTACCCTTAGAGAAGAGGTACAGGTTCTGGGGTCGGGTCCAGAAAGGGGGGCACGAGCCTACACTCCACAAAGCCCAATGTGGGCACCTGGGCCATGTGGTCAGCATTGGCACTTAGGATGGTTTTGAGCCGATTTGCCTCCCGTAGCAGCTTGGCCATGGCACGTGGATTTTCCTGAATGTCCTTGGCTTTCTGGCCCTTTCGCTGTTCATTGAAGAGCCCAGCCAGGTGTTCCCGCAGCCGAAGCTCCATCTCCAGGCCACCCAGGGTGCGGTCAAATCTGTTCAAGAAAAGGAGCAAGTAAAGTGTGAGGACACAGAGTGCTCCACCAGCACAAAGGACAATGGTGCTCTGCCCCCAGGTCTCTACAGAACAACTGACACTCCAGAGTGGCAGCTCAGCCACCTGTGTGTTTATATATTCCAGGGCAAGCATAGGTGCTTGCCCTGGAATATAAAAGTGGCAAGAGGAGTTGGCAGGCAGAGTTTCCTGATGTCAAGGACTCTGTGATCTAATAGATGAATAACCTCAAAAATGTGAAATCATACCCACAGTATAGAAGAGAAGCATACAGGGGTGGTGGAACACACAGGGAGGTCTACTGTACTCAGGTTCCAGAAGCATGCTGGAACTAAAACCTCAAGGAAGAGACGGCATTAACTAGATATAGAATAGAGCAAAGAACATTCTAGTCAGAGGGAACAGTTTTATAAAGACCTGAGGGAGGAATGTAGGAGAGCACATGGCAGGCTCTAAAAGATGGCAAGTTACTCAAAGAGTAGGAGGGCTTCGAGTTTGGGAAACAGAGGGCTCAGGCAGGCACAGGGAAAGTAATGAAATAATGGGTCACAATCAGATTGGCATTTCAATTTGTTCCTTCATTTATTTGTGCTGTGAACTGAATCCAGGGTCTCATGAATGCTACAAAAGTGCTCTACTATTGAGCAACAGAGTATTTTAAGAAAAGCTCCTAGCTATAATATGGAATGAGAGGCCAAAAAAGTCTATGGAAATAGGAAGGGGTTTTTGTTTTGAAGATGGGGTTATGTATTCCACCCTGGTGAGAACTCCATATGTTGCTAAGGATGACCCTGAACTTCTGATCCTCTTGCTGCTACTTTGGAGTGCTAGGATTACAGACTTGGACCTCCAGGCCTCATTTAGGAAGATATAAATTTCATAGGTCACGAGATGAAGGCAGGATTGCCATAAGCTTGAGGCCAATCTAGTCTATATAGTGAATTCCAGGCCAGTCAGGTAGTATGTAGTAATACCCAAGACAAGCCAAGACAAGGAGGGCTGAGGATGCAGCTCAATAGCAGAGTGCTGGCTGATATAGCATGTTTGAGGCCCTAGATTCAACCCCAATTGTAAAAAAAAAAAAAAGGATGAAAAGAAAATGACAGTGATATGTCAAGGAAACAAAAAAGTGGGCTGAGAGTTGGTTCAGTGGTTAAGAGCTTATGCTGCTCTTGCAGAGGACCAGAGTTCAGTTCCCAACACCCATGAGGACAGCTCACAGCTGCCTGTAACTCCAGCTCCCAATGGATCTTATGCCTCTGGCTTCCTTAGGCATCCACACTCACATGCAGACATATACATTAAAAAAAAAAAAAAAAGTTGGGGGCTGGAGGGATGGCCTAGCAGTTAGGAGTGCCGACTCCTCTCGCAGAGGACCCAGGTTCGATCCCTAGCACCCACATGGCGGCTGAAAACCTTCTTTAACTCCAGTTCCAGGGGAGTCCGATGCCCTCTTCTGACCTCTGTGGCATTGCATGACATGGGTGCACAAACCTACATGCAGACAGTACATTCGTACACATACAAAAATAAAATTAAAAAAAATATATTTAGCACTTGGGAGGCAGAGGCAGGCGGATCTTTGTGAGTTCAAGGCCAGCCTGGTCTACAGAGCGAGTTCTAGGACAGCTGGGGCTACAGGGAGACCCTGTCTCAAAAAAAATAAAAAAAAAAAAAAAAAAAAAAAAAAATATATATATGGCAAAAAAGTAATAGAATCTGATATTCTTGATGGATTTCTTTCTTTTTTTTTTTTTTTTGGTTTTTTCGAGACAGGGTCTCCCTGTTGCCCCAGCTGTCCTGGAACTCACTCTGTAGACCAGGCTGGCCTTGAACTTACAAAGATCCGCCTGCCTCTGCCTCCCAAGTGCTAGGATTAAAGGCATGCGCCACTACGCCCGGCGATGGATTTCTTTAGAATATGGTCACACACACAAAAAAAGATAGAATATGGTCAGAAAGTCCCTGCCTTTCAATCTCCCTAAAGTGTCCCCTCTGCACTTGTGTTTCACTTCCACTTTGGGAGCAGTCACCCACAGTAACTGAGAAGAGCACTCCTATAAAAAAAAAAAAAAAAAAAAAAACCACAGGAAAAAGACAGCTGAAATCCAGGAAGAAATCCGTGAGCTGAGGGTCTTACTTACCCCACACCCCGGATCTGCAGCTGGGGTTGTACCCCAGCCTCCTTAGTCTTCACTGTTTGATATGTCACGATGGTACACACAGTGCTGCCTGAGCCCATGTCATAGAACATGATATTCTGTGGAGACACCAAGGGCACTGTCATAGAAGCTTATCAAATGCAAGGTGCCCACCCACTGACCTGCTTGCATGCAAAGAGCTGTCAACTTTCAACAAAATGCTCAACAGCTCCAGTAAGGGCTGAAAGGAAGCTATTGCCACACTTTGTCAAGGGACAGCCATGTAAACAAGGTGCAAAATGGGCCCAGCATCCATCCCCACTGAGCCCCTTGCGTTTCTGACCAGGAGGCCTCGCTGTCTCACCTGTGCAGTGGCATTGATATCTTTCCGGCGGAAGACACCGTAGCTGAGGGCAGTGGCAGTGTTGTCATTGATGAGCTGCAGCACTTTCAGGCCAGCCATGCGGGCAGCCTGCAGCACGGCTCGGCGCTCAGCCTGGTTGAAGAAGGCTGGCACAGTGATCACTGCATCCTTGATGGGTTGCTCTAAAGAGGACAAAAGAACAGGGTTCCACCAGCTCCAAACCTCAGACTATAGTTTCCAAACTTGGTACTACTGACATTTCCAGCCAGATAATTCTCTGTTGGATGTCTACTATTCTCACTGCCATCTATCCATTAGATACCAGTAGCATATTTCCAGTTTGTGACAACCAAATATTTCTTCAGACATGGCCTGATTTTCCTAAGCAAAATTGCTCCCACTTGATACTCACTGCAGATCCTGGGGAGCCTGGCCACCAATGGCCCCACCTTAGCACTCACCTGCAAAATCTTCAGCCAGGGAACGGGAATAGTTGAGAACCATGGCCAGTATCTCCTCAGGAGAGAACTGCAGCTGTCTGAGGAGAGGAGGAGTTGAGACAAGGAAAGCCAAACACCAAGGCAGACAATCATGAACATATGCCAAGAAGGAGCCCAGTAGAGCTGCTGAGCCCAACTTCCCCCCTCAGAACACTCACGGGCTGATCTGAAAGCGCACAGTCTGCCTCTGTGGGTCAATGCTTAGCTCATGTTCTGGGAAACGGTCCCGATAAAGGGCCACATGAGGGTTATCTGCCTGCTTTCCTAGGAGGTGCTGGAAATAACGGAGTGTAGCCTTTGGGTTCTTGATGGCCTGAAGGGAGGTTGAAGAACCAGCAGGTTATTAGTGCCAAGCCCAGCATAGCCTGCCTCTTACCTCATGGAGACAGATAAAAGACAAGACTCTAAGGGCAGCAACCTGGCAAGAGGGGGTGCTACTTACCATGCCTGCTGCACTGTCTCCTAAGAACCTTTCATTTTCTTTCAGGGTCACAGTCACAGGAGTTTTCCTCCGAGATTCCCTGAGGAAAAGGGGCATTAGACCCAGGTATGTGCAGCACAGCATGAACCTAGGAGTCTCCAGACCTACACTCACTCAGGTACCACACTATTTTGTGCACACAGGTATAGACCAGGCTCCCCCTGCTGCCTGCCCTTGACACCAAGCTATCCTTACTTGTTCAGTACAATTTCCATGGGCACTCCAGGTTTGACAATGGCCACCTTCATAGATTCACTGCCCAGGTCCACAGACATCACAGCCAATGTTTCTGAAGGGAAAACAGAAAACAGGCTTATCTACTAGCTCTCCCATTCCCCATTCCCGATTAAAGCATACCACTTTCTATGGAGGAAGCCGGTAAAGACAAGAAGAAAAAAAAATGCCTAGATCCAGAAACTTTAAAGACTTAAGTAGGAACCTCATGTTCACTTCTTACCACTCACTCAGTGGTAAGATCCCTTTGGCAGGTACATACCACTCAGTGCTAACAGGTCTGCCAAGAGGATAGCGATCAAGGCCCAACAGGGTAGCCTGTTTGGCCTCTGCCTCCTTACTGTGGCTGTCATCGTGACCCTAGAGGAGAAGGAAAAACACTCGTAACTGGATGCTGAGTGAAGGAAACAAAACCACATCCCAGAACAGATAAGCTGTAAGATTCATATCTACTGGCACTTTGACTCAAGGTAGAGCAGCCTGCAAACCCCCCCCCCTCATGAATTTCAATCACTCTCAACATCCCTTCAAATGTTCCACACTAAGGCTCAGGCAAAAGAGCACAGGTCCTTGCTCTACTGTATTCCTTAACAGACAATAAGACGGGAAGAAGGTGATCTGGCCTTCTTTTCATCCCGGGCACAGGCAAGTAACTGGTGCGCCATAGCACTGTGCCTTGCTGTCAGACCCCTGGCATGGGGCCAAGGACCCTCGAAACCTGCTCAACTACTACCTCACACCTGCAGCTCCCCTGGTGGCGGAGAAAGTCAATGGGGCTTGGACAGGAACTAGAAGGTGATGACGTTGGGGTGGCTGGCATGGAAGAAGGGCCTGTCTCCTCCCCTGCATCCCTGTGGGTTGTCCCGCCCACCTCCTTCTCCATCACACTCCCCGGCCCCGCTGTCCACCGAGACGCGGTGGAGGGTAAGGTTGCTGGCCGGGAGCGAGTGTTCACCTAAGCCTCACCTGACGAAGATGGAGGATCACACGCCCGGAAACTGATCCCGGCCCACCCCGAGCGCGTGAGGGCAGTCCAGGGCCTGAACTGTAGAGCCCAAGGCACCGGCGTCCGCGCGGCCCTCTCTCCCGCTCCCGATCCGCCCCCGGAGCTAGCACGTTGCCTCCCCTAGGAGCAGTGGCCCGGCCGCTCCATCCTCACCCCCGCTCCCTCTGGCCTCCGGCTCCTGCCTCGCTCTGGGATAGACGCTGCGCGGACGTACCCACGCGGCCAGCAGAGCGCCCCCAACCCTGCGCCCTTCACAACTCCCCTCGGTTTGCAAACTGTTACAGTGACCACCAACCTCTCAGCGGCGTCTCGCGCACCAGCCGGCCCCGGACGCGGCGTGCGCTCATTGGCGCCTCGGCTGCCCGGCCCTGCGCGGCGCACCTGGCTCCACCCCCTTCGGCCGGCGCGCGTCCCCATTGGGCCACGTCCTGGACCCGCCCCTTCCCCAGGCCCTGCCCCCCGAGCTGGCCTCAGGGACTTAACACCGGTTGGGACGAAACTGCCGGTGCTGGCCGTAGATTGGACCACGTCATGAACCGCGGCCTCCGGGCGCTTGTGGACCTTTGTCAGCCTCGCATTGGACACACCATCGCCAAGGCCCGGCGGAACCGCGCGAGTGAGCAGGTGCGCCGCACGGGACAGTGAGGCGCTCGGACCTCTTCCGGTCACCTGGGGCGCCGTAGGCGAGAAAGAAACGATCCGCTATCACTCCGCTGCTACACTGAAGAGGCGCTGGCAAGCTCCTCTCCCCAAACTGCCCGAGGCCCTGACTAGACCCGAGGCTGCAGCTGCGCTTCTAGCTTAGGCACTCTACCCTGCCTGTTTCATTAAGGAAACTTGAAAGAGTTGAAAAACATGTTTGGCAGAATGCATGAGCTCTGGTGGGGTGGGGGGATAGGGTGGGGGACACGGGTCTAGACTTGATATATATATATATATATATTTTTTTTTATATATATATATATAAAAGGAAACTTAAGCCACAAAATGCTGTTCGCAGATGGCTCGGAGATAAGCCATGTACTAGCGCCAGAACCTGGCCCGGAGTCTAAATAAACCCCATTTATAGAAAGATATTCCAAAGCGGCACACACAAAAGACTTAGAAAGCTTAATTGGCTGCGCGTACGTGCACCCTCTGTATGTTTCTTCTGTTCCGTTCAATCTTGTTTTTCCCTTCTGTTTAAGTGCACAACACCGTCTATTTTTCGCTCCTCATCCCTCTTAAGTTACCCTCTGTTAAGTTACAGCTCCAGTGAAATGCGGTCTTTGGAGAATGCTTTTTTTTTAGTTATTTATTTTTTATGTGTATGAACATAATGTGTGCATGTAGGTCTGTGCACCCGTGTCGTGCAACGCCTCGGAGGTCAGAAGAGGGTGTCGGATTCCCCTGGAACTGGAGTTCTCCTGGAATTGGAGTTACAGACGGTTCTCAGCCGCAATGTGGGTGCTGGGGATCGAACCCGGGTCATCTGCAAGAGCGGTCGGCGCTCTTAACCGCTAGGCCATCCCTCTTAGCCCCGAGAATGCCCTTTTTCTTTCTTTTTTTTTTTTTTTTGTCTTTTCGAGACAGGGTCTCCCTGTAGCCCCAGCTGTCCTGACACTCGCTCTGTAGACCAGGCTGGCCTTGAACTCATAAAGATCCACCTGCCTCTGCCTCCCAAGTGCTAGGATTAAAGGCATGCGCCACCACGCCCGGCGAGAATGCCCATGTTTTAAACATGGATGGAAATCACTGTTCCTCACTAAATTGTTGCCAGGTGTCTGCACAAGAGACTTTTTTTTTTTCCCCTTCTGGTTGGGTTAGGTTTGGGGGCGGGGGTTATTGTTTGCAGCGCTGGAGACTGCAACCTTGGTCAATGTCAGGCTCTGTGAAACCTGAGCTTAAGGAACTCTTGTCTGTTCCTCACAATTTTTGTGATGTTTAAGAGCAAAGAGCTTGGTGTCTGTGCTTAGAAGGGAAACCCAGGGCAATGTCTGTTTCTTTTAGGAATAGTTCAGGGCTGGGAATGTAATTTAGTGGTAGAGCTCTTGAGCATACTTGAGGTGCCCTGCGTTCTATCCCCAGGACCAATCAAAAAATAAGTCAGTATTCAGATGACAGAAACAAGTAAAATTTCACTTAAAATTATAACATGATAGGGTGGTGGTGCTGGAAAATCCCTTTAATCCCAGTACTCAGGAGTCAAAGACAAGTGGATCTCCGTGAGTTTGAATCCACGTGGTCAGTTCTAGATCAGCCAGGGTTTCCAAATGAAACCCAGTCACCAGGTGAACTCAGGAGGCAGAGACAGGTGGATCTCTTTGAAATGGAGGCCAGCCTGGAATTCACCTACATGGTGAGTTCCAGGCCTACTGGGGCTACAGAGAGACCCTGTCTCCAAAAAAAAAAGGCAGGCAAGCTGGATCTCTGTGTGCAATAAACACCCTTCCAAACCATTTTTCTAGTGAGCACTCTTTTGTGATTTATTTTTGTATTTTATTTAAATTTTTTATTTATTTTGTATGTGTATGAGTGTACTGTCTGCATGTAGGTCTGTGCACCCATGTCGTGCAATGCCTTGGAGGTCAGAAGAGGGCATCGGATTCCCCAGGAACTGGAGTTTCATTTCAGACGGTTCGGTTCTCAGCCTCCATGTGGGTGCTGGGGATCGAACCTGGGTCCTCTGCAAGAGCAGTCGGCGCTCCTAACCACTAGGCCATCTCTCCAGCCCCTATTTTTGTATTTTATATGTATTAGTATTTTGCCAGAATCTATATAAGTGTACCTGTCATGCAAAGCCCACAAGCGGGTGTCAGTTCCCCTGGATAGTTGTTAGCTGCCATGTGGGTGCTGGGAACCAAACCTGGGTCCTCTGGAAGAGAAGACAGTGCTTTTTTTTCCAGGTTTTTTTTTTTTTTTTTGGTCTTTTCGAGACAGGGTCTCCCTGTAAGCCCCAGCTGTCCTGGAGCTCACTCTGTAGATCAGGCTGGTCTTGAACTCACAAAGATCTGCCTGCCTCTGCCTCCCAAGTGCTAGGATTAAAGGTGTACACCACCACACCCGGCTCTTTCTGTATTTTTGAGGCAGGGTCTCCCTTTTAGTTCCAGCTGGCCTGGAGCTTGTTCTGTAGACCAGGCTGAAAACAGTGCTCTTAACCATCTCTCCATCCAGCCTGCCTGTCCCACCCCCCCTCCTCTCTCTTCCCTCCTTCCTCTCTATTTTTTTTAATTTTTTTATTATTTTTTATGTGTATGAATGTGCAGTGGCCAGCCTGTCCAGTACCAGAATAATACTCACTTCAGGGTTAGACCTTGTTAGAAAGAGAGGAGGGGGGCTGGAGAGATGGCTCAGTGATTAAGAGTGCCAACTGCTCTTGTAGAAGACCCAGGTTCGATCCCTAGTGCACCCACATGGCGGCTGAGAACCATCTTTAACTCCAGTTCCAGGGGAATCCAATGCCCTCTTCTGACCTATGCGGCATTGCACGACATGGGTGCACAGACCTGCATGCAGACAGTACATTCATATAAATAAATAAATAAATAAATAAATAAATAAATAAATAAATATTTAAAAATAAATAAATAAATATTTTTTTAAAAAGCTATTAGATGACTGAAGGTTGGAAGACTCTGTTTCCTGTTAGGAGAACTTTTACTCCTAGAATACTCTTAGTGGAAATAGTTTTGCTGGTATTATAATTCTCAGCCTCTGGATCTGTCCCCTTGAGAGGTGTAGCAGGTGTGAGTGCTCTAGGGAGTCACCTGTTTTGCTCTTTTTTTTTTCTAATTTTTTTTAAATTTAATTTTATTTATTTATGTGTATGAATGTACTGTTTTGCGTGTAGGTCTGTGCACCCGTGTCGTGCAATGCCGCGGAGGTCAGAAGAGGGTCTCGGAATCCCCTGGAACTGGAGTTCTCCTGGAATTGGAGTTACAGACGGCTCTCAGCCGCCATGTGGGTGCTAGGGATCGAACCCGGGTCCTCTGCAAGAGCGGTCAGCGCTCTTAACCGCTAGGCCATCTCTCCAGCCCCTGTTTTGCTCTTTAACCAAGGAAGAGAACAGAATTTCACAAGAACAATGAAATTTTTTTTTTTTTTTTTTTTTTTTTTTTTTGTCTTTTGAGAACAGGGTCTCCCTGTAGCCCCAGCTGTCCTGGAACTCACTCTGTAGACCAGGCTGGCCTTGAACTCACAAAGATCCGCCTGCCTCTGCCTCCCAAGTGCTAGGATTAAAGGTGTGCGCCACCACGCCCAGCTGGAACAATGAAAATTTTTTAATGTAAATAGCTGATTTAGATTCTTTGCCTGATGAACTCACTGTCCTCATCCAGAACCACTTGACAATATATCCTTTTTCTGGCACTGCACAGAAATCCAAGGAAAGAAATTTGCTGTCTTGCAAGAAGGATGTGAGCTAAACTGACAGGAAATTAAAACACAAATGAGGCACAGTGGCACAGGCCTGTAATCTCAGGAGTTGGCAGAATGAGACAGGAGGATCTAGAGTTAAGACTAAACTCAGGCCATCCCCTGCTCCAGGGCTCGAATCTCTACTTAGCTAGTTAGACACCCCTCACCATGCTCTCCCGGTCCCCACTTTGGACACAGGACCCCTCCTACTTGTCCCAGCAGAGACCTGGAGACTAGCCTGCTCCTGCCTTCAGGTTCCTGCATAAGTTCCTGCCTTGGCTTCCCTTGATAATAGACTGTAAGGGGTAGGATGAAGTAAATCTTTCCCACCCCCAAAAGGGCTAGACTGTTACGGAGACAGAACGAAACCCAGCCAAAAAGTACACGCTGTCCAATGCTGTTTATCCAACGTTTGAAAGGAGGCAAAACTAAGTTAATAGTGATAAGAGTGAAGGTTGTGGTAACTCAACTTCAGAGAAGTCAGCCAGCAGGTTTTGGAGGACTATTGACATTCTCATTGCTCCTTGTCAGAGCTATGCCTAGTTTAATTTCAGGGGCATGTAGCATGGAGCTTTTCTGTATGTATATTAAACATTAGTAAAAAGAATTTTGTCTCTACAACACAGAAGACTTGCGGATTTGACTTTGTTGTAACCCTACACAGTGGGGGGCCTATTTTCAGCAGAATAAGAACCAAATAATTTTTCTACAGTTTTCTTAGAATGGAAAAAATCCACGTAGTTATTGAAGAAAACAAATAAATATAAACTGGTTGTGGTGTCAAATGCCTATTAGCACTTGGGAAGTAGATACAGGAGGAGTAGGCATTTGAAATAATTCTTAGCTATGTAGCTAGTTTGAGGCTAGCCTGGAGTACATGAGACTGTATCAAAAAGAAGAAAACTCCATAATTCAATTTTACATATTGACTCACTTTTAGCATTATGTATGTGCACACACACTTTAATCTTTGATGTGACCATTTTTAATTTATTGATAGTATTTTCCTACAATAAATTATATGTTCTGTCTTGCAGGATTTTCACTGGCTATATTAATAGAACCACAGCCTACAGAAGTACAATAATTTGTCAAAAGCACTGTATTTGATAATTGGGTTTTTCCTTTTCTTTTTGCCATCATAAAACCATAGAGCCTGGTGAGACAGCTCAGCAGGTTTTTGCCTTGAAAGCCTGCTCACCTGAGTTTGATCCCTGAAAACCATGTAAAGGGGGAAGGAGAGAAAGTTGTCCTTGGACCTCCCACACATGTGATAATGCATGTATGTGCATACATACACAGAGAAAAATCCTAAATTTAACTTTTTAAATTTTATTTATTTTTTTAATTAATTTTATTTATTTTTTATGCGTATGAATGTACTGTCTGCATGAGGTTTGTGCACCTGTATCGTGCAATGCCGAGGAGGTCAGAAGACGGCATCAGATTCCCCTGGAACTGGAGTTAAAGACGGTTCTCAGCCAGGCATGGTGGCGCAGGCCTTTAATCCTAGCACTTGGGAGGCAGAGGCAGGCAGATCTTTGTGAGTTCAATGCCAGCCTGGTCTACAGAGTGAGTTCCCAGGACAGCTGAGGCTACAGGGAGACCCTTTCTCAAAAAGACCAAAAAAAAAAAAAAAAAAGGGACTGGAGAGATGGCCTAGCGGTTAAAAGCGCCGACCACTCTTGCAAAGGACCCGGGTTCGATCCCCAGCACCCACATGGCAGCCAAGAACTGTCTGAAACTCCAATTCCAGGAGAACTCCAGTTCCAGGGGAATCGGACACCCTCTTCTGATCTCTGCGTGCTTTGCACGACACAGGTGCACAGACTTGCATGCAGACAGTATATTCATACACATACAGAAATAAATAAAATTAATAAAAAAAATTTTTAAAGACCAAAAAAAAAAAAAAAGGTTCTCAGCCACCATGTGGGTGCTGGGGATCAAACCTGGGTCCTCTGCAAGAGCAGTCAGCGCTCTTAAACATTAGGCCATCTCTCCAGCCCTTTAATTTTATTTTTATTTTATGTGTATGAGTATATTGACTGAGCAGGGCGTGGTGGCACACACCTTTAATCCTAGCATTTGGGAGGCAGAGGCAAGCGGATCTTTGTGAGTTCAAGGCCAGTCTGATCTACAGAGTGAGTTCCAGGCCAGCTGAGACTAAAGGGAGACCCTGTTTCCAAAAGACCAAAAAAAAAAAAAAAGTATATTGACTGCATGTGTATAAATGCACCTATATTGTGTCATGCCCATGAGGGTTAGAAGAGGATATTGGATCCCCTGGAACTGGAGTTACAGATGGTTGTTAGTTGCCATGTGGATGCTGGGAATCAGACCTGGGATCTCTGCAAGAGCAGTCAGTGCTCTTTACCATGGAGCCATCTTTCCATCCCCAGAAAAACTTTTTTTTTTTTTGAGACAGGGTCTCCCTGCAGCCCTAGCTGTCATGGAACTCAATATGTAGACCAGGCTGGCCTTGAATTCCCAGAGATCCACCTGCCTCTGCCTGCAAAGTACTGGGATTAAAGGTGTGCACCACCATGCCCAGCTTCAGAAAAACTTTGTTTTGTTTTGGTGTTTTTGAGATAGCGGCTCCCTGCAGTCCCATCTGGCTTGAACCTACTTTGTAGACAAGGCTGGCCTTGAACTCACAGAGATCTGCCTGCCTCTGCCTCCTGAGTGCTAGGATCAAAGGCTTGTGCCACCATGCCTAGCCAGAAAAAAAACTCACTATGTAGACCAGGCTGGCCTATAATTCACAGAGTTCTGCCTGCCTCTGCTAGGATTAAAGGCTTATGCCACCATCCCTGGTTTTGGTTTACAATTTATCTTTCCTTTTTTCTTCCCCTTTCTTAGGTATTTTTTTTTAATTTTTGAGACAGGTTCTTGTCATTGAGCCCAAACTGGCCTGAAACTCACTATGTAGCCTAGACTGGCCTCAAAAGGTGATCCTTGTATCTCAGCCTACCATGTGCTGGGATCACAAGTGTGTACTAGATGCTAGTACTAGAGACTAAGCATTTGATCCTGAATCGTGATCTCTTTAAATTCTTTTTTTCCCCTCTAGTAGGGTGGATTAAACCTAGGGCCACATTCATACTAGGCAAGAGGTCCACTACTCAGCTAAATCCCCAACCATTTTGAAACATTTGTTTTATTTAAGATAGGGTCTATAGGGCTGGATAGATGGCCTAGTGGTTAAGAGCGCTGACTGCTCTTGCAGAGGACCCAGGTTCGATCCCCAGCACCCACATGGCGGCTGAGAACGATCTTTAACTCCAGTTCCAGGGGAATTGGAGACCCTCTTCTGACCTCTGAGGCATTGCACAACATGGGTGCACAGACCTACATGCAGACAGTACACATACAAAATAAATAAAATTTAAAAAAATATAAAGGGTCTGGAAGATGGCCTAGCAGTTAAGAGCTCTGACCGCTCTTACAGAGGACCCGGGTTCAATCCCCCCACACACATGGTGGCTGAGAACCGTCTGAAACTCCAATTTCAGGAGAACTCCAGTTCCAGGGGAATCTGACACCGTCTTCTGACCTCCGTGGCATTGCACGATACGGGTGCATAAACTTGCATGCAGACAGTACATTCATACACATACAGAAATAAATAAAATAAAATAAAATAAATATAAAAAGATAGGGTCTATATTCCTATAGCCCCAGCTGGCCTGAAACTTGCTATGTAGAACAGGCTGGCCTAGATCTCATAGAGATCCACATGCCTCTGCTTCCCAAGTGCTGGGATTAGAGGTGTGTGCCACCATGCCTAGCTTTTTTTTTTACTTTTTAAGACAAGGTATTGGGGGCTGGAGAGATGGCTTAGAAGTTAAGCACTAATTGTTCATGCAGAGGACCCGGGTTCGATTCCCAACACCCACATGGCGGCTAAGAACCATCCTATGGTGGCACATGCCTTTAATCCCAGCACTCGGGAGGCAGAGGCAGGCAGATCTCTATGAGTTCAAGGCCAGCCTGGTCACAGCAAGTTCCAGGCCAGCAGGGACTAAAGGGAGACCCTGTCTCAAAAAAGAAAGAAAAAAAAAGACAAGGTATTATTAAATTACTAAATTACTACAATTTAGTAATAACTTGTAATCTTTCTTACTCAGACTAAACTGTCTTGAACTTGCAACATTTCTTGCTCAGCCTACTGTTACTGGCTTACACGCCTGTGCCATCAGTTTCAGTTCTGTGACCCCTTTAATTAGTTAATTAATTTTTTTGGTATCCAGTTCCAGCTGGCCTGGAGCTTGCTATGTAGACCAGGCTGGCCTTGAACTCACAGAGATCTGCCTGTGTGCCTCCCTAGTGCTAGGATTAAAGGCATGTGCCACCACTCCCGGTGTACCCCTTTAATTTCAAATTCAAAGTTTATATTGTTTCTTCAATTCCTTCAGAACTCAAGTTCTCAATATCCAGGACTGTCAGTGAATCTATACAGCTAGACCTTTTCTTGAGTATCTTCCTCACTCCACTGAAGTTCCTAGACTCAGGAAATTAGTATAACTTAAGGACAAACCCTGGCGTATGTTCTGACAAGTTTACCTTAGCTTTCATATCTCAGAAAACTAATGAAAGCCTAGGCCACTGAAGAACTATTTTTTATTTCCAAATGACTTTGTTGTTTTGGCCCAGAGAGAGTCGCTTTAGCCTCTGAGACTATTGCTCAAAGGGATGATGATACTGTTTTTGGGGGTGCATGCTATGAAGACTCCATGAAAAGTAAATCACTTTGTAGGTATAATTTGCTACATGAAACTGGCCCCTGGTCACTGTTAATTCCTTTTTGTTTGTTTTTGTTTTGAGACAGGGCTCCAAGCTAGCCTCAAAATCATAGCAACCCTCCTACCTCAACCTTCTGAATGCTGGCTACTATCTTTTCTTTTGAGATAGGGTCTTCTTAGTAGCTCTGGATGGCCTGTAATCACTGTGTAGACTGAGCTAGCCTTGAACTTACAGAGATCTGCCTGCCTCTGCCTCTGAAGTGCTGGGATTAAAGGTGTGTGCTACCACGCTTTCTGTCCACTTTTACATTTTTTAAATTTAAAGTTTTATGTGTATGAGTGTTATGCAGGCATGTATATAAGTGTGCCCATGTCATGCAGTGCCTGAGGAGGATAGAGGAGGGCATCAGGTCCCCTAGAACTGGAGTTATGGATGGATGTTAGCTGCCATGTAGGTGCTGGGACTTGAACCCAGGGAATTCCGCAAAAATAGCATTCCCAACTGCTGAGCCATCTCTCCAGCCCTCATTTTTTAAGTTTTTTTTTTTTGGGGGGGGGTCTTTTTGAGACGGTGTCTCCCTGTAGCCCCAGCTGTCCTGGAACTCACTCTGTAGACCAGGCTGGCCTTGAATTCACAAATATCCACCTGCCTCTGCCTCCCAAGTGCTAGAATTAAAGGCATGTGCCACCCCGCCCAGCTTGCTGATTTATCTTTAGAAAAAAAAATTTTTTAGTATTTTATTTATTATTTTTTTATGTGTATGAGTGTACTGTCTGCATGTAGGTTGGTGCACCCGTGTCATGCAATGCCGCAGAGGTCAGAAGAGGTCGTCAGATTCCCCTGGAACTGGAGTTAAATACAGTTCTTAGCCACCATGTGGGTGCTGGGAATCGAACCCAGGTCCTCTGCAAGAGTAGTCGGCACTCTTAACCACTGAGCCATCTCTCCAGCCCCTATCTTTAGAAAATTTAATACAATTCCAGGAGTTCCAAAAAATTTTATTAGAAATCGAAAACAAAAGCCGGGCGGGGTGGCGCACCCCTTTAATCCTAGTACTTGGGAGGCAGAGGCAGGCGGATCTTTGTGAGTTCAAGGCCAGCCTGGTTTACAGAGTGAGTTCCAGGACACCTGGGGCTACAGGGAAACCCTGTCTCAAAAAGACCAAAAAAAAAAAAAGTGAAAACAAAAGTAGTAAGTATAAAGAGATGCCATGGCCAGGCAGGGTAGTGCCGCCTTTAATTCTAGCATTTGGGAGGCAGAGGCAGGCAGATCTCTGTGAGTTCAAGGCCCACCTCATCTACATAGTGAGTTCCAAGACAGCTGGAGCTATAAGGAGACCAAGTCTCAAAAAGACCAAGAGAGTTAGGCTGGGCGTGGTGGCACATGCCTTTAATCCTAGCACTTGGGAGGCAGAAGCAGTAGATCTCTGTCCTGGTCTACAGAATGAGTTCCAGGACAGCCAGAGCTATAGGGAGACCCTGACTCAAAAAGACACACACACACACACACACACACACACACACACACACACACACACAAAGGCAGAGAGAGAGAAGAGAGATGCCATGGGCTACTGGCAGGTATATCTCTGCCTTAGTATCACTCAGCAATAAAAACACACACATTGGGGCTGGAGAGATGGCCTAGCAGTTAAGAGCACTGACTGCTCTTGCAGAGGACCCGGGTTTGATCCCCAGCACCCACATGGCGGCTGAAAACCGTCTTTAACTCCAGTTCCAGGGGAATCTGACACCCTCTTCTGACCTCTGCGGCATTGCACGACACGGGTGCACCAACCTACATGCAGACAGTACATTCATACACATGTGAAAATAAAACACACACACACACATTGACAAGGCCAGATCCAGACATGAGAGGAAAAAACCTCTGCAATTGGACACCAGGGGGAGCACCAAAGTCAACTATAAAGGTGCCATTTCATGTGCTGTTCACATGTCTGTTTTCTCAATTCTTCTTGAGAATGAGTTTGGAGGATCTAGCAGGGAAGTGTGGCTACTTCTATACTCTGGACTGAAGAATGGTCTTCCTCTATCTGGGAAGGTCCTGGTCTTTGAGCATGCTACAGGAAGGCCACACATGAAATGGTGAGGGAGGACACCTGCCTGGCCAACCAGATCAACAAAACCCTGATGAACAGATGTTACAGCCAGTTCATCCTCACATTTTTCACAATACTTCTCTCAATACATATTCTTGGTCCTTTTTATTTATTTATTTTTGTTGTTGTTGTTTAGATAGGGTCTCAATATGTAGTACAGGCTGGCCTTAAACTCAGAGATGCACCTCTGCTCCCTAGTGCTGGCAAACAGGACATGGGACAGCTTCTGTCACTACACAAAGCTGGGTTAGCCAGAGTCGGAAGAGCAGCCATGGAATATCTTGCCTTGCCACTTAATAAATCCCTCCACTCTCAAAGCTGCCATGCCCAGGAATTGGTGCTGCTTCTGTCACACATCCTTCCTATATACAAAAGGTGAAAAGACACAGGGTCTTGGGAGTTTCTCCCCCATCAGTACCTCCCAGCTTCCCTAACACATTTTGACTGTGTCAGGCACTACACACTCTTGATAGATGCACAAAATGAAGAGACTGAGGATGGTTCAAAATGTGTTGGTGGCAGACAAACTTCTGTTTTTCCTTTCAGGCAGTTGAAAAACCGGTTTTGTATACATTCTATTTTTTTTAATTTTATTTATTTCTGTATGTGTATGAATGTACTGTCTGCATGCAAGTTTGTGCACCCGTGCCGTGCAATGCCACGGAGGTCAGAAGAGGGTCTCGGATTCCCCTGGAACTGGAGTTCTCCTGGAATCAGAGTTTCAGATGGTTCTCGGCCACCATGTGGGTGCTGGGGATCGAACCCGGGTCCTCTGTAAGAGCGGTCGGCACTCTTAACCGCTAGGCCATCTCTCCAGCCCCTGTATACATACTTTCACTTGACCTAAAATAGTTCTGACAGGTTAAAACTTAATTTAGGGACTTAATGTAGGCAGGCTGCAATTCACAACATGTAACATCCATCTTCATGAGCCATCAGTGCCTGAGCATTCTATTTTATCTTTCTTTGTTGGAGCAAGATTCCCGACTGATGTGCAGTGATGTATTTACTAAAGAGACCTGTGCAAAAGTTACTATCTATCAACAGGAATATAACTATTCTATCAACAGGAATGGAACTATTCTATCGACAGATTTTTAGTTACATTCCTGTCGATAGAATAGTTCCATTCAGGGGCTGGAGAGATAGCCTAGCGGTTAAGAGCACCAACTGCTCTTGCAGAGGACCCGGGTTCGATCCCCAGCACCCACATGGCGGCTGAGAACCGTCTGTAACTCCAATTCCAGGAGAACTCCAGTTCCAGGGGAATCCGAGACCCTCTTCTGACCTCCGCGGCATTGCACGACACGGGTGCACAAACCTACATGCAGACAGTACATTCATACACATACAAAAAAAAATAATAGTTCTATTCATAAAGATTTTTAAATTTTCTTTATGTGTATGAATGTACTGTCTGCATGAAGGTTTGTGCACCCGTATCGTGCAATGCTGCGGAGGTCAGAAGAGGGAGTCCGATTCCCCTGGAACTGGAGTTAAAGATGGTTCTCAGCCGCCATGTGGGTGCTGGGAATCGAACCCGGGTCCTCTGCAAGAGCAGTCGGCACGCTCTTAACCTCTAGGCCATCTCTCCAACCCCCTCACAAAGCTTTATACATCCAAAGAGCTTTGAATTTGACCAGGATGTCCATTAATCACCTCTGAAAAAGTCATTTTTAAAAATTTTAGCTCTATTTTACAGCATTAAAAAGCTGAAGCATGGGGCTGGAGAGATGGCTCAGGGGTTAAGAGCACGGACTGCTCTTGCAGAGGGCCAGGGTTCGATTCCCAGCACCCACATGGCTGCTAAGAACCGTCTCTAACTCCAGTTCCAGGGGAATCCGACACCCTCTTCCGACCTCCGAGGCATTGCACGACACGGGTGCACCAACCTACATGCAGACAGTACACTCATACACATAAGAAAATAATAAATTTTAAAAAATTAAAAATAAGCGCGGAGTCTGGTGGCGCATGCCTTTAATCCTAGCACTTGGAAGGCAGAGGCAGGCAGACCTCTGTGAGTTCAAGGCCACCCTGGTCTACAGAGCAAGTTCCAGGACAGCTGGAGCTACAAGGAGACCCTGTCTCAAAAAGACCAAAAATAAATAAATAAAATAAAAAGTAATTTTTTTAAGCTGAAGCATTAGCTTTACACACTATCACTCTATACAATGGCACGGAGGAGACACAACTGAGCACTTTATTTTTGAGACATGGTCTCTCTGTGGAGGCCATGGAGGGAAAAGATGCAAGCGTGAAGAACCCTCTATCCTTTTTGTTTTTTTGGGGGTGGTCTTTTCGAGGCAGGGTCTCTCTTTAGTCCCAGCTGGCCTGGCGCTCACTATGTAGACCAGGCTGGCCTTCAACTCACAGGAATCCGCCTGCCTCTGGCTCCCGAGTGCTGGGATTAAAGGCGTGCCCTACCACGCCCGGCAAAAACCCTCTGTCCTTGGGCTGGAGAGATGGCCTAGCGGTTGGGAGCCCCGACTGCTCTTGCAGAGGACCCAGGTTCGATCCCCAGCACCCACATGGCGGCTGAGAACCGTCTTTAACTCCAGTTCCTGCACGACATGGGTGCACAAACCTGCATGCAGACAGTACATTCATACACATAAAAATAATGAATGAATGAATAAATAAATAAATAAATAAATAAACAAACAAATAACAAAAAAAAACCCTCTATTCTTAACAAGACCCGAGACACCGGGAGCGCCCCGCCCAGTCCCCTGGAAACGCAGAAAGCTGTCATTGCCCTTCAGGAGATGCCGGAAGCGACCAGTCACGTGACTCCGCGTTCAACTCACGTGATGCGGCTTCCGGAGGCGGGGGCCCTCGGTCAAGATGGCGGCCTACCTGCAGTGGCGGCGTTTCGTTTTCTTCGAGAAGGAACTGGTGAAGGAGCCGCTGGGCCATGATGCGGCCGCGCCCGGGGCCGCGCCTGCCTCTGGACCCTCCGCTTCCAAGCTCCTTTGCCTCCCTCCTGGCATCACTGTCTGCGACTCAGGCCGAGGGAGCCTGGTCTTTGGAGATATCCTTTGGAGCGGTCTCGGGATCCCCGAAAAGATCCAGCTGGGATGGCAAAGTGATGTGTGCTTTGTGCACTCTATTACATGCAGTCCCAGCGCTCTTCTATGGTCTGAGGAAAGAGAGAAGGAAGTCCATTTTCTAACTTGTCAACTGAGCAGCTCGGCAAGTCATTTCACCTTTTTGGGCTTAAGTTTCCTTGTCTGTAAAAAGGTTGTTAATGCTAATTTGACATGGTTTAAGTCCCCCAAATGGATGCATCTTGCCTTTAAAAGATATTGTGTCGGGTCGGGCGTGGTGGCCCACGCCTTTAATCCTAGCACTTGGGAGGCAGAGGCAGGTGGATCTTTGTGAGTTCAAGGCCAGCCTGGTCTACAGAGTGAGTTCCAGGACAGCTGGGGCTACAGGGAGACCTTGTCTCGAAAAGACAAAAAAAAAAAAAAAAAAAACAAAAAAAGATATTGGGTCGGGCGTGGTGGCACATGCCATTAGTCCTATCAGTTGGAAGGGAGAGCCCGCCAGATGTTTCTGAAACAGAGGCCAGCCTGGTCTAAAGAGCGAGTTCCAGGCCACCTGGGGCTACAGGGAAACCTTGTCTTAGCCCTGCCTTCCCCCCAAAGTATGTGTTAAGTGTCCTCTTCCCTGTCTCCTGTTGTAGGCAAGGAAGTAAATGAGACAAGGAGATCGCTTTTTTTTTTTTTTTTTCATATATGTGGGAAAGCTCTTGAAAATTTAAAGTGGCATACACAAGTTAGTTATTTAGATTCTGGGCTAAGTAGTTAGCCTCCAAGGGATGTCTGGAGTGGTAGGTAGTGCCAAACCACATACGTGCTATTTTATTTCTATATATTCAACTTACAAAGCGGTTATGTTCCTGTAAATCCATTGTAAATGTACTGTGAGCCAAAAATATATTTTAAATGCCTCGTTGGCCAGTCTTTATAATGATACAGTGCATGGTAATATATCAAATTTCTCTTTCTGATTCCATTACTGATGGGAAGCTAAAGCTTCCCTGCAGCCTAAGAGAGTATCTTATCCATGTCTCTAACCCAGAAAAGTTAAAAATTCAAAGCATGTGGTCTTGCTCAAGATTTTTTTTTTGGGGGGGTGTCTTTTTTTTGAGACAGGTTCTCCCTGTAGCCCCAGCTGTCCTGGAACTCACTATGTAGACCAGGGATTACAGGCGTGGGCCATGCCCAGTTCTGATAATAGCTTTTTTTTTTTTTTTGGTCTTTCGAGACAGGGTCTCCTTAGTAGCCCCAGCTGTCCTGGACTCGCTCTGGAGACCAGGCTGGCCTTGAACTCACAAAACGATCCGATGCCTCTGCCTCCCAAGTGCTAGGATAAAGGTGTGCGCCACCACCCCCGGCATGATAAGCTTTAATGTCAAAAGTTAACTCAGTAGAGGGGTTTTAATGGAAAGTAATACTAAAACGGTACAATTATGACAGCATCCTGTAATTAAAGTTATGTGACATGGTGGTGCATGCCTTTAGTTCCAGCACTGGAGGCAGAGGCAGGGGGATCTCTGTGAGTTCAAGGCCAGCTTGATCTTTCAGGCCAACCAGGGTTATACAGTGAGACCATTTCTCAAAAAGGAAGTTATGTGGGCTGGAGAGATGGCTCCACAGTTAGGAGCATTGGCTGCTGCTCTTGCAGAGAATCCTGGTTTGATTTCTAGCACCACATAGTGGCTAACAACCATCCTAACTCCAGTTACAGGGGATCTCACCTGGAGGGCATTGCATGACATGGTCCACGTACCTACATGCAGACAATACACCCATACACATAAGATAATAAAAAAGGAAAGAGTTATGTGAATGTAGTTTCTCTCAAAGTACACTTTTTTCTTTCTTTTTTTTTTTTTTTACCTCCGAAAAGTTCTATGTAACCACTGACAGCCTAAACTGCTATATAGCAAGGAAACTTAATTTTTTTTTTTTTTTGTCTTTTTGAGAACAGGGTTCTTCCTGTAGCCCCAGCTGTCCTGGAACTCCCCAGTAGACAGCTTGCCTTGAACTCACAGAGATCCCCCTGCCTCTGCCTTCTGAGTGCTAGGATCAAAGGCGTGGACCACCACACCCAGCTTAAAGTCGGTTCTTAGCTGCCATGTGGGTGATGGGAATCGAACCCAGGTCCTGTGCAAGAGCAGTCAGCTCTCTTAACCACTGAGCCATCTCTCTAGCCCAGAACTTAAAATTTTGATCCTCTTGCCTCCACCTCCTGAGTACTACTAAGATTGCAGTGTGTGTGCCACTGCACCCAGTTTTATGTGGTCTTGGATATCAAACTCGGGGCTAGAACATTTGAGGTAAGTACTCGACCAACTGAGGAGCTGCCATCTCCACCCTTGGCTTCTCTTAAAATATCTTAATTCCTCATTGTACCATAGTAATATTTTCAGAGTATGGTTTGCCACAGGTAACTTAAAGCACAGAAAATGAAACCACAGGTAAGGCCGGGGGTGGGGTGGGGTGGGGGGGTGGGATACTACTGTCACTCCTTGGAAAGGAGATTCCTTGACTACCCTGCACATATGGAAGGCCAAATCTGGTTCTTGCCACGATCCTTACAACTCACAGGGTTCCAAGCCTACAAACTACGGGTGACACACCTGTATCAACTGAAGCAGCACAATATTCTGGCATCTGTTGGTGAGGATGAAGAAGGTATTAACCCCCTGGTAAGTTCCAGAAAGAAAAGATCCAGAAGACTGGGAATGTTTTGTTGTTTTTTTTTATGTGTATGAGTGTACCGTCTGCATGTAGGTTGCTGCACCCATGTCGTGCAGTGTTGCGGAGGTCAGAAGAGGTCATTGGATTCCCCTGGAACTGGAGTTAAAGACAGTTCTTAGCTGCCATGTGGGTGCTGGGAATTGAACCCGGGTCCTCTGCAAGAGCAGTCGGCTCTCTTAACTGGTGAGCCATCTCTCCATCAAAAAACATCCGGGAATGTTTTTTGATGGGAGGGAGACTAACATTCACATGCCTGTGGTCTGTCCCCAGGTAAAGATTTGGAACCTAGAGAAGAGAGATAGTGGGAATCCACTCTGTACTCGAATCTTCCCTGCCATCCCAGGAACAGAGCCAACTGTTGTGTCTTGTTTGACTGTCCATGAAAATCTTAATTTTATGGCCATCGGTAAGCAGAATGAAGGCAAAACTAACATTCTAATTTTTATTTTCTATTTTGTAAAAATATTTTTAAAATTATTTAATTTATGTATATGAGTGTATTGCCTAAATGTGGGTTGGTGTACCTGTGTTGTACAATGCCCTCAGAAGTCAGAAGAGGGCATTGGATACCCTGGAACTTGAGTTAAGACAGTTGCTAGCTGCCATGTGGGGGCTGGGAATCAAACCCTGGTCCTCTGCAAAGGCAGCCAGTGCTCTTAACTTAGTCATCTCTCTAGCTCCAAACATTTCCTTTTTTTTTTTGGTCTTTTCAAGACAGCTGGTCTGGAACTCACTCTGTAGACCAGGCTGGCCTTGAACTCACAAAGATCCACCTGCCTCTGCCTCCCAAGTGCTAGGATTAAAGGCATGTGCCACCACACCCGGCTGAAACATTCCCTTTTTTGGGGGTGGTGTTTTTTTTTTTTTTTTTTGAAACGGGGTTTCCCTGTACCCCCAGCTGTCCTGGAACTTACTATGTAGATCAGGCTGGGCTTGAACCACAGAGAGCCACCTGCCTCTGCTCAGATTACAGGTGTGTGCCATCAAGCCCAGCCAAACATTCCTGTTTTTAATAGATTTTCTTCAGAGTAGTTTCTCCAGCCCATATGGTTTGTTCTCATGAGGAAGCCTTTGGGATCATAAAGTTTGTAATGGGAAGGTATTTAATTTTTTTCTTTGGAAAACAAGACAGTTGAGTACAGGTATTATTCAGGTTACTATTAGTGAAGTTGTAGGTATGTAGAGAAAGCTTATAATATTTATTTATTTATTCATATATTTATTTTATTTATATCTTTTTTGAGATAGGGTCTCCCTTTAGCCTCAGCTGGCCTAGAACTTACTATGTAGTCCAGGCCGGCCTTGAAATCACAGAGATCTGCCTGCCTCTGTCTCCTGAGTGCTGGGATTAAAGGAATGTGCCACCACACCTGTTGTGATCATTTCTTTTTATTTATTTATTTATTTATTTATTTATTTATTTATTTATTTAATTTTTGAGACAGGGTCTCCCTGTAACCCCAGCTGGCCTGGAACTCACTCTGTAGACCAGGCTGGCCTTGAACTCAACAGAGATTCGCCTGCCTCTGCCTCCCGTGAGTGCTGGGATTAAAGGCTTGTGCCTACACCACCAGAGATCATTTCTTTTTAAAAATATTTAATCTAGCCAGGCGTGGTGGTGCACGCCTTTAATCCTAGCACTCGGGAGGCAGAGGCAGGTGGATCTTTGTGAGGTCAAGGCCAGCCTGGTCTACAGAGTGAGTTCCAGGACAGCTGGGGCTACAGGGAGACCCTGTCTCGAAAAGACCAAGAAAAAAAAATTAATCTATATTGTTTTTCCTTTAAAAAATGTGTATGAGGGGCTGGAGAGATGGTTCAGTGGTTAAGAGCACTGGTGGTTCTTTTTCTTTTTTTTTAATTTTTTTTATTTTTTATTTATTTCTGTATGTATATGAATGTACTGTCTGCATGCAAGTCTGTGCACCCGTGTCGTGCAACGCCGCGGAGGTCAGAAGAGGGTCTTGGACTCCCCTGGAACTGGAGCTCTCCTGGAATTGGAGTTTCGGACGGTTCTTGGCCGCCATGTGGGCGCCGGGGATCGAACCCGGGTCCTCTGCAAGAGCGGTCGGTGCTCTCAACCGCTAGGCCCTCTCTCCAGCCCCACTGGTGGTTCTTATAGAAGATCCAGGTTCATTTAATCCTGGCACTCGGGAGGCAGAGGCAGGTGGATCTCTGTGTGTTCAAGGCCAGCCTGGTCTACATTGGGAGCTCCAGGCCAGCTGGTACTAAAGGGAGACCGTGTCTCAAAAATAAAAAAAAAAAAAGGACCCAGGTTAAAATTCCAGCACCCACATGGGAGATAACAACTGTCTGTAACTTCATTTCCAGGGGATCTAACACCCTCTTCTGTCCTCCTCAGGCATTGCATGACATGGGTGCACTTAAACATGCAGGTATAACACTCATACACATGAAATAAAGAAAAAATATTTAAACAAAATGTGTATGAATATTTTACCTACATATATGTAACTACACCACATGCATGCAATGCCTGCAGAGGCCAGAAGAGGATGTCAGATCCCTTGTAACAGAGTTGTTAATTGCCATGTGGGGCCTAGGAACCGAACCCAGGTCCTCTGCAAGAACACCCAGTACTCTGAACTGCTGAGTCATCTCATCAACCTGTATTTTATTTTTATTTCATGAGTATGAGTCTGCACATTTGAAAGTGCACCACATGTGTGATTTGCCTGTGAAAGCCAGAAGGGGTGTCTGATCCCTTGGGGTTGGAGTTAATAGACAGTTAATTGTTAGCTGCCATGTGAGTATTTGGAATTGAATCCAGGTCCACTGTAAGAGCAGCAATATTTTTTTTTTCTCTTGGTCTTTTTGAGACAGGGTCTCCCTGTAGCTCCAGCTGTCCTGGAACTCACTACGTAGACCAGGCTAGTCTTGAACTCACAAAGATCCACCTGCCTCTGCCTCCCAAGTCTATGATTAAAGCCTTGTGCCACCACACCCTACTAGAGCAGCAAGTACTTCTAAATGCTGTGCCATCTCTCCAGCTGAGCTTGTCTTTCTTGTGAGTGCCTTGGCCTTTCTCCTTCCTGATCTTTTCAGCCTCATTACAAAGTGCTCTTTTCTGCTCTTTTCCAGGTTTCACAGATGGCAGTGTTACACTCAACAAGGGAGATATCACCCGGGATCGGCATAGCAAGACCCAGATTTTGCATAAGGGCAATTATCCTGTTACTGGCCTGGCCTTTCGCCAAGCAGGAAAGACCACTCACTTGTTTGTTGTGACAACTGAGAATGTCCAGGTATGATTGAGGTTACTACTCTTAGGGGCAACCAAAAGGGACCTCTCTATTGTTTTGAGGACTAGGGTAAGAAACTGACAGGCTAGGTGGGAATCTTAATTTTTTCATCATAAAACCTTGAATCATTTGACTAGATTAATATTTTTTCCTTCACTTCGGAGACTAGGAAGAGCTTAGTTTAGGAAAATAACTCTATGCTTATAGTAACTGGCATAATTCCCCACTCTCCCAATTTGTTCGTTCCTAAGGTATAGTTCCACACTTTCTTATGACTTCTGTGTGTGTGTGTGTGTGTGCGCGTGCGTGTGTGCGTGTGTGCGTGTGTGTGCATGTGGGTGCATGTGGGTGCGTGTGTGTGACACCAGGCAGGAATCAAGCCCAGGGCCTCTCATATACCATGGGTATGTGTGTGTGTGTGTGTGTGTGTGTGTGTGTGTGTACATTTGTGCACACCAGGCAGGAATTAAGCCCAGGGCCTCTCATATACCGTACTCACATTCTACCACTGAGCTGCTTTCCCAGCCCACAGATACACTTTTGAATTTCTTTTTTCTTTTCGTTTTTTTTTTTTTTTTTGTCTTTTTGAGATAGGTTCTCTCTGTAGCCCCAGCTGGCCTGGAACTTGCTTTTTAGACCGGGCTGGACTTGAACTCACAGAGATCTGCCTGCCGTTGCCTCCGGAGTGCAGAGATTAACTGTATGAGCCACCACACCTGGCTAGTAGAATTTCTTTACTAGGCAGCGCTAATAGAAAGAGAAAAAATGTGATCCCTGCTAATCTGTTTATCTAGTAGATGGGTGATCATTACTGGAAAAGGTACTTTGCTAAGGGAAAGCTTTAGTCAGTATACTAATGGGAGTGAAGGGTTAGGTGCTGCCTCTTCAAAGGGAGCCTGCTAACTTCTTCTTATTTTGACAGTCCTATATAGTCTCTGGAAAGGACTACCCTCGTGTGGAATTGGACACCCATGGTTGTGGCCTCCGCTGCTCAGCCCTGAGCGATCCTTCTCAAGACCTGCAGTTCATTGTTGCCGGGGACGAGTGTGTGTACCTTTACCAGCCTGATGAACGTGGGCCCTGCTTTGCCTTTGAGGGCCACAAGCTCATCGCACACTGGTTTAGAGGCTACCTTGTCATTGTCTCCCGTGACCGAAAGGTTTCTCCCAAGTAAGGACTCTAGGGAGAGGGGAAAGGAGATGGCTAGACTTTTCACATAGAAATATCGCGATTTGGGCTGGAGTGGTTAAGAGCACTGACTGCTCTTGCAGAGGACCCGGGTTCGATCCCCAGCACCCACATGGCGGCTGAGAACCGTCCCTAACTCCAATTCCAGGAGAACTCCAGTTCCAGGGGAATTCGATGCCCTCTTCTGACCTCCACGGCATTGCAAACACAGGTGCACAAACCTACATGCAGACAGTACATTCATACACATAAAATAAATAAAAAAATAGCTGGGCGTGGTGGTGCACGCCTTTAATCCTATCACTTGGGAGGCAGAGGCAGGCGGATCTTTGCGAGTTCAAGGCCAGCCTGGTCTACAGAGTGAGTTCCAGGACAGCTGGGGCTACAGGGAGACCCTGTCTCAAAAAGACCAAAAAAAAAAATAATAAAATAAATAAATAAATAAATAAATAAATAAATAAAAACTAAAAGAACTTAAAAGCTCTTAAAAAAAAAAAAGAAAAGAAAGAAATATATCACGATTTAAAAATCCCAATTTCTGGGCTGGAGAGATGGCCAAGCGGTTAAGAGCGCCGACTGCTCTTGCAGAGGACCTGGGTTCGATCCCCAGCACCCACATGGCGGCCGAAAACCATCTTTGACTCCAGTTCCAGGGGAATCCGACGCCCTCTTCTGACCTCCACGGCATTACACGACACGGGTGCACAGACCTACATGCAGACAGTACATTCATACTCATATACAAATAAATAAAATTTAAAAATCCCAATTTCTGGAGCTTGCCAATATACCACTTGAGTTTTATGTAGATTGTACTTTGACTTAAATTCAGTTGTTAATTTTTCCTAAGCAATGTGTTTTTGCTGCAGATGTTTACAGTGTAAATGCTTTAAATGTAGAAGGCTCCAGGGAACTGGACTTGGTATTGGATTATTTATTTATTTATTTAATTTTTTGGTCTTTTCAAGACAGGGTCTCTCTGTAGCCCCAGTTGTCCTGGAATTTTCTCTAGACCAGGCTGGCCTTGAATTCACAAAGATCCACCTGCCTCTGCTTCCCAAGTGCTAGGATTAAAGGCATGCACCACCACGCCCAGCTGGGAATTGGATTTTTTTTTTTTTTATCATTTCGAGACAGGGTCTCTCTTTAGCTCCAGCTGGCCTGGAACTCACTCTGTAGACCAGGCTGGCCTTGAACTCACAAAGATCCACCTGCCTCTGCCTCCCGAGTGCTAGGATTAAAGGGGTGCGCCACCACGCCCGGCTAGGGTATTGGATTTTGAAAAAATTAACTTTTAATTTATAAAAAATTAATAATCTTGCTGGGGATAGTGGCACATACCTTTAATCCTGGCACTTGGGAGGCAAAGGCAGGCGGATCTCTGTGAGTTCAAGGCTAGCCTGGTCTATATAGCGAGTTCCAGGCCAGCTGGGACTACAGGGAGATCCTGTTTCAAAAAGATCCCCTCCTCCCCCCCAAAAAAATTGATCTTTTTTTTTTTTTGGAGGCATCTTTTTGAGACAGGATCTCTCTGTAACCACATGCCTGGCTAATTAATCTTTCTTTTGTTCTTTTTGAGACAGGGTCTCGCTTTAGTCCCAGCTGGCCTGGAACTTGGTATGTAGACCAGGCTGGTCTTGAACTCACAGAGGTCCACCTGCCTCTGCCTCCTGAGTGCTGGGATTAAACATGTGTGCCACTACACCAGGCACTAATTAATCTTTTTTTAAAGACAATGAATTTCAATGTGTAGCCCTAATTAGCTTGGAACTTACTGTGTAGACCAGACTGGCCTCTAACTCCAACTCTTTCTGCCTCTGCCTCTCAAGTGCTGGGACTAAAGTCATATACTATCATGACTGGCCTATATTGGATTTTTTTTACTCTTTGGTTGAAATAAATTAGCCAGAACAATAAAAGATTAAATGGTAGAAAAATTGGGAAGTGCTAGAAAATGTGTAAGACATGAGTTTTTTTGTTAGTGTTTTCTGTCTTATGATGAAAGTATTCCCTGTTGGGTGTGTGTGTGTGTGTGTGTGTGTGTGTGTGTGTGCGTGTGCGTGCGTGTGTGTGTGTTTTCTGTCTTATGATGAAAGTATTCCCTGTTGGGTGTGTGTGTGTGTGTGTGTGTGTGTGTGTGTGTGTGTGCGTGCGTGTGTGTGTGTTTTCTGTCTTATGATGAAAGTATTCCCTGTTGGGTGTGTGTGTGTGTGTGTGTGTGTGTGTGTGTGTGTGCGTGCGTGTGTGTGTGTTTTCTGTCTTATGATGAAAGTATTCCCTGTTGGGTGTGTGTGTGTGTGTGTGTGTGTGTGTGTGTGTGTGTCCACACAGGCAGGTGTATATGTTCGTGGAGGCCAGAAGACAATCTTAAGTGTTATTCATTCCACTTTTTTTTTTTTTTTTTTGAGAAAGAATCTCTCAATGGCCCGGAACTTACCAGGTGTAGGCTGGCTGGCGAGTTGGCTGCCAGTGAGCTCCAAGTCCTGCTGCTTGTCTCTGCCTCCATAGCACAGGTGTGCACCACTGGACCTGGGTTTTTTATGTGGGACCTGGGGATCAATCTCAGGTCCTCATGCTTGCCTTTTACTAGCAGAGCCCTTTCCACAGCCCCTGTTGGTTTGTTTTCATTCGGTACCAACACAATGTCTAATGATCTAGGCCATGAGTAGTTCTTTGTAACATGAGTGGATGTCTGGATGTGTTTAATTTTCTACTCTGTTGGCCAGGATTAATGATAGCACCCTAAAAGGTAAGACTAGGATTCTGTGTGAGATTAGCTTGAGGGGCCCAAGAGGGGATCTAAGTGCAGTGGGGCTGCATTGAAGCCATCATGGGAAAGAACTAAAAGGGAGCTGAGATAGAGGTGGCCTCAATAGCTGGTGCCTTTTCTTTCCTATGCAGGTCAGAGTTTACCAGCAGGGACTCACAGAGCTCCGATAAGCAGATTCTCAACATCTATGACCTGTGCAACAAGTTCATAGCCTACAGCGCTGTTTTTGAGGATGTAGTGGATGTGCTGGCTGAGTGGGGCTCCCTGTACGTGCTGACGCGGGATGGGCGGGTCCACGCACTGCAGGAGAAGGACACACAGACCAAACTGGAGGCAAGGCCACCAGGTTCTTAAAACTGGCAAGGCATCTAGAAGTAGCTGCAAGAATGGGTTTCCTAAGTCACCTGGGCCTATACTTTTTATTTGCTTTTGGTTACATCCTTACTCAGATTCTTCGTAGATTACAAAAAAATAGCCTGGGATGTAGCTTTGGAGGGAAGTAATAGGTGGGCATTTGAGCCCACCCTTTTCTTTTTTTTTTTTTTTGAGACAGGGTCTCCCTGTAGCCCCAACTGGCCTAGAACTTGCTATGTAGAGCAGGCTGGCCTTGAACTCATAGAGATTCACCTGCCTCTGCCTCCCAAGCGCTGGGATTACAGGTATGCACTACCATGACCGGCATCACTCTCTTCTTTTACAGAGATCCTTATAAAATGAAGTAGTGTTAGGGTTATCTCGATGTCTTTGTTTAGAATCTAGGGCAATTGGAACTCCAGGACTCTCTGGCTCATGTGTTATAGATGCATTTTGGGAAGGTATCATTTTAGGATTGCTTCTACCAATTTTCTAATCTCTCTCCCCTTCTAGATGCTGTTTAAGAAGAATCTGTTTGAGATGGCAATTAACCTGGCCAAGAGTCAGCATCTGGACAGTGATGGGCTGGCTCAGATTTTCATGCAGTATGGAGACCACCTCTACAGCAAGGGCAACCATGATGGAGCTGTCCAGCAGTATATCCGGTTAGTCTGGAATAGGAATGGTATATAGCTCTGAATCCAGATACAGGCAGCCAGATTGCTGAAAGCCGTGCTGTGGGGAGGTGGTGTTGTACTCCCAGTAGTTTCCTGTGGAAGCTGTGATCCTTCAGGTGAAGACAAATGGGTATGATGTTGGTACATACCTATAACCCCAGCACTGAAGTGGGAAGATTGTGAATTCAAGACCCATCTGTGCTACACAGTAAGACCTTTTTGCAACAAAACAAAAAATAAAATTAAGTTCAATATGGTGATATATGCTGTTAATCCCAGTTCTTGGGAAACAGACAGGCAGATCTCTCTAAGTTCTAGAACATGCAGGGCTACTTAGTGAGACCTTGCCTCAAAACAAACCTCCCAGGCATTGTGCCTCACGTTTTAATCCCAGCACTCTAGATGCAGAGACAGGCAGATCTCTGTGAGTTTAAGGCCAGCCTCGTCTACATAGCAAATTTAAGGCCAGCTAGAGTGACAAGGAAACCCTGTCTTAAAAAGACTAAAACAAAAAAAAAAAAAGCCAACCATTGCTAATGGTCACTTAAGCCGCATGGATGACATGCAAGTTTGTCACATGGTCCTTATTTATTTTGGTTCTTTTTTTTTTTTTTTTTTTTTCTTTTTGGTATTTTCGGAGACAGGGTCTCCCTGTACCCCAGCTTGTCCTGGAACTCATCTTGTTAGACCAGGTTGGCCTTGAACTCCAAGATTACATGACTCTGCCTCCCCCGTGCTAGGATTAAGGCGTGCACCACCCCTGCACCCGGCTTTCAGTTTGGTATTTTTGAAGACAGGGTCTCTCTTTAAGCCCCAGTGGGCCTGGAGCTCACTATTAGGACCAGGCTGGCCTGAATTCACAGAGATCCACCTGCCTCTGCCTCCCAAGTGCGGGATTAAAGGTGTGTCCACACGCCTGGCATGGTTACCATTACTATGTCCATGATTGTTGGTACATACCGTAACCAGACTGAGGCTGGAAGATTGTAAGTTCAAGACCCATCTATGCAACATAGTAAGGACTTTTGCAAAAAAAACAAAAAATAAAAAAAAAAAAAGTTGGACATGGTGATATATGCTGTTAATCCCAGCATGTGTGATGGCACTTGCCTATAATCCCAACACTTAGGAGGAAGTAGGATTGCCACGACGTTCAAGCCCAGCCCTGGTCTAGATACCAATTTCCAACCAGCCAGGGATCCCATGTGAGATCCTGCTCTAAAAAAATAATACTAAACGGGGATGGAGAGATGGCTAGCGGTTAAAAGCGTCCCGACCTTTCTTACAGAGGACCGGGTTCTATCACCCAGCACCCACATGGCGGTCAAGAACCATTTGAAACTCCAACTCCAGGAGAAACTCCAGCTTCACAGGGGAATCCGAAACCCTCATTATGACCTCCGCGGCATTTGCACGAACGGGTGCACAGACTTGCATTGCACGACAGTCATTCATTACACATAAGAAATAATAAAAATTAAAAAAAAAAAAACAGGAAACAGCGCATGCCTTTAATCCTAAAAAAAAAAAAAAATTTTGTTTTTTATTTATTTATTTTTTAACATTTTCATTTTTTTATTGATGCTTGTGCAATTCATACCGCATTCCCCAATTCAGTTCAGGCATATTCCCTTCCCTTCCCCCACCCCCACCATACCCCATCCCAGATCATGATTCTGCCACGAATTGTCCTTGCATCTTTCTCTCAGTTTTTTATTTCATTTTTTAACAATAAGTGATTAATCTCATGAGTACAAGATCCTTCATGTAAAACCAATTTGCAAGCAGTGTACCCAAAAACCCACACCGCCCATGAGTCCCACCATCCAACAGGGGCGGGGGGGCTTGTCGTTCAATCAAGTTTCTCAAATGAGTGTCCAGTCTATATTGCTGTAGTTTCACCATTCACCCCAATCGCATCCCTTAGATTCTACCACGCCCCCTCTTCCACAGATTGTTCCCTAGGCTTAGAAAAGGGGCACAGGTGGATGAGAAGCAAAATAGTTTACTTTCTCTGGAGCTATTGTCTTGGACTCTGGTCAATTCTGGCTGTTTCCTTTCATGGGCTGAGAGTTTGTCCAGGAATAACCTTTCGATCCTACTATTGAAGCACAAGCAATTAGATACATATATAGGTATTTAAACAGTACTAATTGTTATGGTAGGTTACTTTGGTATAGACACAGATGTTTGGATGGTATGTTAATCCATGAATTACATTTTTTTTTGTTAAATATGACAGGGTCTTACTGTGGCTTATAACATCTCCTAACCATTAGAGGATGTAAGCTTGTGACATCAGCCGTGGGTTATTCCTCCAAGGAGAGAGCTAATAGCCAATTAGATTTGGGATATACAGGCATATGGCTGCCACTGCTGCACAGTATTTCTAGGCAAGTGAGGTGTGGCTGGTGCTGACGGAGGAGTCTTGCTTGACTCAAGGAGACCTATATTTGCTGTATTGGTTTAGTGGCCTTTGGTAACACTCTCTGGTATTCCAGAGACCATCTGTACACTTGCATGTGTGGTCTCAATACATCTTTCCCATGTTAATGTCAGGTTTTCGACAGCAGGGCCTTATTGCCTCTCTTCTTGCAGGTATCCCAGTTTAGAGGCAAGGAGCCCTTACCTTTTATGGGGACTTGGATCCCCTGGCCAACATCTCCTTGGCAGAATAATCCATTGCTGATGTCAGAGCTCCTGTATTAATATATTTCGCTTAAGTGCATAGCTTAAGGAGACTTTAGTATTATATTTGGTTCTGAATAGAGAATAATCCTTTTCACAGTTCCTATGTCTATTAGTCAATTAAAGAAGGCAGTTTTACTGGTTTTATAAGAAATTACCTCTATAACGGTTGGCTCCAATTTACAGTTGGAGAACGACCTCATCATCATCATATTTCTCCTTGTTCTATGGGGGCTGTGTGCTTTAATATTATAGCATCACTAATATGACCTTGACTTTGTTAGACATGAGCTACCCAGGATTTTCTGAAACAGCATTTACACTTTCACAAGGTCTGTAAGTGATTTCTGGTACAGATGAGTTTACAAAGTACACTAATCCAGATAATATTAATACACGTTTCCCTAGAACCATTGGAAAGTTGGAGCCATCCTATGTGATCCGCAAGTTCCTGGATGCCCAGCGCATCCACAACCTCACTGCCTACCTACAGACCCTACACCGACAATCTCTAGCAAATGCCGATCATACCACCCTGCTGCTGAACTGCTATACCAAGCTCAAGGACAGCTCAAAGTTGGAGGAGTTCATCAAGGTAAAGGGCTGTGTTGGATGAGGTGATTCTGTGGGCCTCACTGAGCATGAAAAGGGCCCTGCTAGGCCCTGTCTTTCTTCAACAGGACATAAGGAAGAGAAAGGGCTGATTTTATTTAGAACCAGCATTTCATTCTGTGAAAATAGGAAGAGTAGCTATTCATGCTGGTTCTGCTCTCCTCTTTCTTGATGTCAGAACAAACTTAAAAAAAAGTTTTAGCTGGGTATGGTGGTGCATGCCTTTAGTCCTAGCACTTGGGAGGCAGAGGCAGGAGGAGCTCTGTGAGTTCAAGGCCAGCCTGGTCTGCATAGTAAGCCTCAGGCCAGCCGAGACTACAGGGAGACCCTGTCTCAATAAGACAAAAAAAAATTGTTTTAATGTGTATGAATAATTACGTGCATGTATGTAAGTCTACCTGTACACACAGTGCTCGTGGAGACCAGAATAGGGTGTCAGATCCCTTGGAACTGGAGTTACAGATGGTTGTTAGCCACTATATAGGTCCTGGGAACCAAACAAGGTCTTCTGCAAGAGCATCCAGTGCTCTTAACCACTGAGTCACCTCTCTAGCCCCTGTTTATTTTTCTTTTACATGTATGAGTGTTTTGCCAGCACGTATGTAAGTTCACCTCATATGTGCAGTGCAGTGCCTACAGAGGCCAGAAGAGGGCATTGGATCCCCTGAACTAGAATTAACAGATAGATGGTAGCTACCACGTGGGTGCTAGGAACTGAACCCAGATCTTCTGCAAGAGCAGCCAGTGCTTTTAACTGCTGAATCTTCTCTTCGGTTCCCCCTTCCCTTTTTTATACAGGGTTTAAGTTCAGAACATTTCATGGCAGTGAAGTGCCGTGTGCCCTGATGATAGGTACAGAGGAAAGCCTTGAGTCTTTAATCTTGTATTTATTTATTTATTTATTTATTTATTTTTAAGACAGGGTCTCCCTATAGCCCCAGCTGGCCTGGAACTCACTCTGTGGACCAGCCTCGCCTTGAAGTCACAGAGAACTGCCTGCCTCTGGCTTCCGAGTGCTAGGATTAAAGGCATCCACCACCATACCCGGCTGAGTCTTTAATCTTTAAGCAGAAACGCTGAGCAGCCAGTTAGCATGTTTTCAGGGCATGGATGTCATTGTGCTTCAGGGGTGTGCCTTAATATCAAATGCCTGTTTTTCTCCCTTCTCCAGCCATTTCAATTGTGAATGATTTTGTCTAATGTCTCTCTGTCAGACAAAGAGCGAGAGTGAAGTCCACTTTGATGTGGAGACAGCCATCAAGGTCCTCCGGCAGGCAGGCTACTACTCACATGCCCTCTATCTGGCTGAGAACCATGCACATCATGAGTGGTACTTGAAGATCCAGCTAGAGGACATTAAAGTAAGTTAGAGTCTTGCTTAGGTGAAGTGCTGCTTTGAAGACACACTGGGCATGATGGAAGTGCTTCAGGTGGGTGAGACAGGAACAGGCACTAATTTCCTTTTACCTCTCCACAGAATTACCAGGAAGCCCTTCGTTACATCGGCAAGCTGCCTTTTGAGCAGGCAGAGAGCAACATGAAGCGCTATGGCAAGATCCTCATGCACCACATACCAGAGCAGACGACCCAGTTGCTAAAGGTTCTTTGTACTGACTATCGGCCCAGCCTGGAAGGTCGAGGTGATCGGGAGGCTCCAGGCTGCCGGGTAAGTCAGAGAGAGAGAAGGAGGGGGGGTGCGGGGACGGGAGAGAACAGCTTTGCATAGCAGGGATTGCAATTGTTTTATGGGCCTATGTGTACCACTCACTGAGCCACCTTGCCTCTTTCTTTCCTCCATCCTAGGCCAACTCTGAGGAGTTTATCCCCATCTTTGCAAATAACCCACGAGAGCTGAAAGCGTTCCTGGAACACATGAGCGAAGTGCAGCCAGACTCACCCCAGGGCATCTATGACACACTTTTGGAGCTGCGGTTGCAGAACTGGGCCCACGAAAAGGATCCACAAGTAACACTGAGCCAGAGCTGTGGGACATGCTGAGGAAAAGACACTTTGTGGGATGGGGAGTGTAGCTGTGGGTGCTATCTAGCAATGGATGAGACTTTGGATTCCCGCCCTAGCAATGAAAAAGCACAGATACTTCGTATCTCCTATCTCCATTCTTCCATTTTTGTGGCTGCCTTATGTAGCTTTGCTTAGACCAGTAACATCTCATTTCTGGGACTGAAAGGACTTCACTGAATAGGAAACAGACAGATGATGTCCTTAGTCCCGAGAGACCTCGTGATTTCCCTTTGATGTCTAACCACCTTCTCCTTTAGGCCAAGGAGAAACTCCATGGGGAAGCTATCTCTCTGCTGAAGAGTGGCCGCTTCTGTGACGTATTTGACAAGGCTCTAGTCCTGTGCCAAATGCATGACTTCCAGGATGGGGTCCTTTACCTCTATGAGCAGGGGAAGCTGTAAGAGTCTGGGGACTTCTGGGGAAAGGGGAAGATCCAGATGATTTTCCAGGGACAGCCACTGAGGTATGCCTTTGTCCTGGCCCAGGTTTCAGCAGATCATGCATTACCACATGCAGCATGAGCAGTATAGGCAGGTGATCACTGTGTGCGAGCTCCATGGGGAGCAGGACCCCTCCCTGTGGGAACAGGCCCTCAGCTACTTTGCCCGCAAGGAGGAGGATTGCAAGGAGTATGTGGCAGCTGTGCTCCAGCATATCGAGAATAAGAACCTTATGCCACCCCTGTTAGGTACTTGGGGAGACAGCTGGGCGGGTGACAGGCTGTTGAATCATGAGCTCTTCAGCTCTACTTAGAGGGAACTTCTTGGTTCATTGTCATGTTTTCTTTTGACCTTAGTGGTACAGACCCTAGCTCACAATTCCACAGCCACCCTGTCTGTCATCAGAGACTACCTGGTTCAGAAACTGCAGAAACAGAGCCATCAGATGGCACAGGATGAGCTGCGGGTGAGGCGGTACCGGGAGGAGACCACACGAATCCGCCAGGAAATCCAAGAACTCAAGGCTAGGTAGCTGTGTCTTGATATTTGGAGGGGTGCATAGGGAAGGGTACAGGGATTAACCTTAGCCTTCATAGACTGCTAGTATGTGCTTTTCCCAGGATCTATGGAGTGTTTGAGCTCCCCCCCTTCTCCTTCTCCCTCTCTTACCCACTCTCTCATGTCTCTCTCTTCCTTTTTGTTGGAGCTAAGAATCAATCCAGTGCATCACCCACATGTTAGGCACCCACTGTACCATTGAACCATACCCCCAACCTCTTGAAGATTTTTTATTTTTATTTATTTTTTATTTTTTTATTAATTTTATTTATTTCTGTATGTGTATGAATGTACTGTCTGCATGCAAGTTTGCGCACCCGTGTCATGCAATGCTGCGGAGGTCAGAAGAGGGTGTCGGATTCCCCTGGAACTGGAGTTCTCCTGGAATTGGAGTTTCAGACGGTTCTCGGCCGCCATGTGGGTGCTGGGGATCGAACCCGGGTCCTCTGTAAGAGCAGTCGGCACTCTTAACCGCTAGGCCATCTCTCCAGCCCAATTTTTTATTTTTTTAAGATTTATTTTATGCCAGGCCTGGTGGCACACACCTTTATCCTAGCACTCAGGAGGCAGAGGCAGGCAGATCTCTGTGAATTCAAGGCCAGCCTGGTCTACAGAGCGAGTCCCAGGACAGCCAGAGCTACAGGGAGACCCTGTCTCAAAAAGACCAAAAAAAAAAGATTGATTCTATTATTTTTTTATTTTTGGTCTTTTTTGAGACAGGGTCTCTCTGTAGCTCCAGTTGGCCTGGAACTCACTATGTAGACCAAGCTAGCCTTGAACTCACAGAGATCCACCTGCTTTTGCCTCCCAAATTCTGAAATTAAAGGTCCGTGCACCACCCCTGGAAAGATTTATTTTATTTTTTAATTGTGTACATATGTGTGTATCTATGCACATGTTGAGTGCAGGTGCCTGAGGGGGCCAGAGTAGAACATCAAATCCCCAGAATTGGAGTTATAGGCAGTTACGAGCTGCCTCATGTGTGTTTTAGGAACTACACTTGGGTCCTCTGCAAGAGCAGCATGGTCTTTTAACCACTGAGCTATCTGTTAGCCCCTATTTATTTATTTATTTATTTATTTATTTATTCATTCATTCATTCGTTCATTTATTTTGTCTATCTACCAGCCCCCCTTTATCTAGACAGCCTCCTTTTATCTATCTTTCCTTCCGTTCTTTTGTTTCTTTCTTTTGTTTCTTTTCTTCTTTTTTTTTTTTTTGAGACCAGATGTCCCTATAGCCACAGCTGGCCTGGAACTTGCTATGTAGACTAGGCTGGCCTTGATGATCTGCCTGCCTCTGTCTCTGAAGTGCAAGAACTAAAAGCTACCACGCCTGTCTTATTTTGCCTTTATCATTGTAAAATATTTATTATAAAAATGGTTTATTTCACAAATACTCAGCCCTTATTATGTCCCAAGTCTTTTGTGAACTACATAATCAAGAAGCCTTGTTGCTCATACCGTGGATACATAAACTTATTTATTTATTTATTTATTTATTTATTTATTTATTTATTTTTGGTCTTTTCAAGACAGGGTCTCCCCATAGCCCCAGCTGTCCTGGAACATTTTTTTTTTTAATTTTTATTTTTTTTTATGTGTATTAATGTACTGTCTGCATGTAGGTTTGGGCACCCATGTTGCACAGTGCCGCTGAGGTCAGAAGAGGGTGTCGGACTCCCCTGGAACTGGAGTTACAGACAGTTCTCAGCCGCCATGTGGGTGCTGGGAATCGAACATGGGTCCTCTGCAAGAGCAGTCAATGCTCTTAACCACTCGGCCATCTCTCCAGCCCCCTGGAACATTTTTAATAGGCAGAGTATTGCTGGGCATGGTGGTGCACACCTTTAATCCCAGCACCCAAGAGGTAGAGGCAGCTGGATCTCTGTGAGTTCAAGGCCAGCCTGGCCTACAAAGTGAGCTCCAGGCCAGCTGGGACTAAAGGGAGACCCTGCCTCAAAAATACCAAAAAAACAAACAAACAACAGACTATTAGAGTGTTTCAAATAGTGCTGGGATAGAGAGATGGCCTAGCAGTTAAGAGCACCGACCGCTCTTACAGAGGACCCGGGTTCGATCCCCAGCACCCACATGGTGGCCGAGAACCGTCTGAAACTCCAATTCCAGGAGAACTCCAGTTTCAGGGGAATCCGACACCCTCTTCTGACCTCTGCGGCATTGCACGACATGGGTGCACAAACTTGCATGCAGACAGTACATTCATACACATACGGAAATAAATTAATGAAAAAAATTAAAAAAACAATAACCAATAGTGCTAAGTTCTGGGGAAAAAATTAACTGAGAAAGAGAAGGGGCAAAGTGTATTGTTTGTTTTGTCTGTTGCAATACTGTGGACTGGAGCTAGGCCAGGCTCTGGGGTATATTAAGCAAACACTCTGCTAATCTAGATCTTCATTTTTCCTTCCCCCTTTTGCAAACACATGTCACAGTTCTAGATAAGGTGGGCTGGCGGGGCTTCATTGAAGGCTCCTTTGAGTCTACACCTGAAGGACTTCATGGCAGTTGTGGAGTAGAGATGGAAAAGCACATCTTCCTGGGTTACATTGCTTGCAAAGCTTCACTCTGGGTCCAGGGCTGTTGTCCTTATCTGACTCCTTTGAGGTGATAAGCAGAGCAGCCAGGGCCTCTGGGCCTCCTTGAGCACTCCAGCTGCCACCTCCACAGGGCTCTTGATGCTCCTGCCCAGACTCTCTGCCATTCATTCTCTCTTGCACCTGTAGCCCAAAGATTTTCCAGAAGACCAAGTGCAGCATTTGTAACAGTGCCTTGGAGTTGCCCTCGGTGCACTTCCTGTGCGGCCACTCATTCCACCAGCACTGCTTCGAGAGTTACTCAGAAAGCGATGCCGACTGCCCCACCTGCCTCCCTGAAAACCGGAAGGTGATGGACATGATCCGGGCCCAGGAACAGAAACGAGATCTCCATGATCAGTTCCAACACCAGGTGGGGATGATTGTATGAAAAAGGCCTGGGGAGAGCTAGTGGTCAGGGACAGCATCTTGAGGGATGGCTCAGTAGGTAAGAGCACTTCCTGCTCTTCTAGAGGACAAGTTTGGTTCTTAGCACTCATGGTAGACAGCTCACAACTCTGGCTGTCTCCATGGTATCTTGCTTGATACACTCTCTTGGCCTCTGCAGGCACCTGTACACACATGGCATACACACAGATGCCTCAATAAAAATTAAGATAATGAAGAGGGGCAGGGATGTCATCCATGTCACAGAGTTCATGGAGTACTGGAGGGTTTGTCTCCTTTTCAGTCAGGAACTGAGCACTGTAGTTCTGATTCTTCCCTGCTCTTCCCTTCCAGCTCAAGTGCTCCAATGACAGCTTCTCTGTGATTGCTGACTACTTTGGCCGAGGGGTTTTCAACAAGTTGACTCTGCTGACCGACCCTCCCACAGCCAGACTGACCCCCAGCCTAGAGGCTGGGCTGCAGCGGGACATGCTAATGCATTCCAGGAGGGGCACTTAAGCAACTTGTGGGAAAGCATGTGGACCCCTGCTGCACAGACATGGGCCTGAGACAAGCTGTTGTTATAAGCAGACATGTCTACAGCTCCACACCTTCAGAACTCAAGGGGATGCATTTTTTCCTGGCTCCTTTTGTCAGCCTGCTGTCCCTCCTGCTGAAGCAGTATAGATTAGTCCACAGCCACAGGGGGAGGGTACCTCAGCAACCTCTGTGGACAGTAGCTGCTTTATTCTCTATTCAAGAGCACCAGGTCCTTGCTTGGAATCTATAAATAAAAGAATATAATGGTTTGAAGAATATCTTATGGGGACTGTCCTAGTTTGTCTTCCATTGCTGTGACAAAACACTTGTGACCGACACCAACTTGGGGAGGAAAGGGTTTATTCAGCTTAATCTCCCGGGTCACAGTTCATCACTTAGGGAACCCAAGGCAGGAACTCAGGGCAGGAACCTGGAGGCAGGAGCTAAAGCACAGGCCATGGAGGAGTGCTGTTCATTGGCTTGCTCCCTTGGCCTCTTACACACTACACAACAACTTGCCCAGGATGGCACCACCCATAGTGGGCTGGGCCCTCCCACACTGCTCAACAATCAAGACAATACTCCACAGATGTGGCCATAGGCCAGTCCAATGGAGCCAATTCCCCAGTTGAGGCTCCCTCAATCCAGGTGTGTCAAGTTGACACTAAAACTATCCAGCACAATTGACCCCTTGTCAACTTGACACACAAAACACATCATTATTAAACCACCACCTTTCGGCTTGGCTCTCTCTTTCCCCTGAGCCTAGCCCTGGCTACCCTGAATTAAACTTTGCTCCGAAGAACTTAGACCTCATGGCCTTTCATTCTGGGGAAGCGCACCATAACCTTACATTCTGGTGCCAGTGACTCGGATTGCCTTTTTTCCCCGCCCCCCCTCCCCTTGGAGCAGCTTCGGGGTAGCCGGTAAGCCGGATACTGAGTGCAGGCTACAACAGCACCCACCAGCATTCGGCCAAAGGTACCTTTTCTCTTCTTATCCTACCCTACTCTATTCCCGTGTGACTGTGTGTGAAAGTTAAGAGTGCATGTTACAGTTCCACAGCTCTCGGGCTACGGAATCTGGGCCCCAACCCGTGGTTCCGCCAAAGTCGTTTCACCTCATCGGGCACTCATCACACTCGTGATGACTGAGCACGGGGTTTATACGTGTGGCCCTCATGGTAAAACTTCCTAAGTCGCCTCGCAGGCAGCCGGCCGGACTAGCACCTGAGCGAGGGGAGATTCTATCTCCCACCCCTACCTTCTGTGTAACCCTGTGTATGTTCTGCCCCCTCTAGCTGCCCCCTCTGCCTCGACAGTTCCTGTTCTAACTACTGCTTTCCATCTGCCTTCCCTCCGATCCTCTTTTTCCATTCTTTTTAGTCTCTCGTTCCGTTTCCGTTTTGGGATCCCTGAGTGCCGGCTAAATCAGGGATTCCCTCCGATTTTCCCTGTCCAGTTTGCTATTACCAGGACGCTGGGGACAGACTCTGGACCCGAATTTTGGGCTCTTCTGTGACTGTTGGGACGCCGACTTCACAGACCTGCAGGCCCCGATTTCAGAGACTCCCACACTGGTCACACGGACCTGGGGTCTCTGAGCGCCCACTTAGAACTAGGGCGGACGTCCCTTAGCGCTCGGGTGGGTGCTGAGACTAAAAATCTATTTTCCTTCCTACAGACCTCTTTTCTCTCTCTCCCTCTCTCTCCCTTCTTCCTCATCCCCCAACTCCCAATATGGGAGCCTCACACTCTAAAAGAGAGGCCCTGGGCCTCACACCCTTGGAGTGTCTCCTACACTCTTTAAGAGAACTCAACCTCTCGAAGGAAATTAGTGAGAGACTCTGCTCTACTATCTGGCCAGGATATCAATTAGCTAACAATATTGTCTGGCCTGAGACGGGTACCTTAGACCCCCAAATTCTCACAGCTTTGAGAGACTTCTGCCAGCGCACTGTGGTCAAAATGCTTGTGTGTACAGGCATTCTTTGCCCTTCGCTCATGTCCCTCTCTCTATTCCTCTTAAGACTCCTGTCCCCCTCCCTATATGCTAGACCTAAACTCCACCTCTGCTTTTGACCTTGGGTGGCTGACCTAGGCTCTCCTCTGTGCCTCTCTCTCTGCCTTTCTCTGTCCCCATCCCACCCCTTTCTCTCTGCCCCCTGCCATGCTGTCTGGTCCCACCACATGTCTGCAGGTGGCTCACGCTGGCAGTCCCAGGTGGAAGTAAAGCATGCTCCTAGAGTGACCTATGCCTCCTGTGCCTTTTTTATTGTTTCCTGCTTTTTTACACTTAATATTATTGGTGCCATGACATTTTGCAACCCCTGGACTTGCCAGCCGAGTATTTCTCCAGACAACTGGCTTCAGGATGAGGTACCGCTCTGCTCTCACCCACTCTCCTCTCTCTCTCCACTTAATTCCCCTTGTACTTCCTCCCTTCTCCCTCTGCCTCTCTCAGCATGAGCCCCTCATTGTTTTGATTTGCTTGTTTGTTTATGTATGTGTATGAATGTACTGTCTGCATGCAGGTTTGTGCACCCATGTTGTGCAGTGCGGCGGAGGTCAGAAGAGGGTGTCGGATTCCCCTGGAACTGGAGTTCTCCTGGAATTGGAGTTTCAGACGGTTCTCAGCTGCCATGTGGGTGCCGGGGATCGAACCCGGGTCCTCTGTAAGAGCGTCGGTGCTCTTAACCGCTAGGCTATCTCTCCAGCCCGAGAAGGTACTGTTTTTAACCCCCTTATTATCTTGGGTTTGTTTCATGGCCTATGTTGTGAGAAACTTTTGCTTTGCATGATTTAAATCATTGTACTTTGAGTACTTGAATGACCTTCATAGACCTTAAAGAACAAATTGTAGGACTTACTGCATAAGTTTAATGTCAACTTGATACACCTGAGCTGAGAAACCTCAATAATTACCTTCATTGGACTGGCCTGTGCCCATTGTGGGCAATGCCATTCTTGGCCAGATATTTCTATATTGTATACAATAGGCTGAATATGAGCCAGCAACACAAGCCAGTAAATAGCATCTTTTCCTAGCCTGTGCTGCAGCCACTACCAGGCTCCTACCATGAGCTTTTATTATT
>VZQC01011372.1:66680-92548 GCA_009823505.1 Rhizomys pruinosus
TAACTATGGGAAAGGATTTGTATGTTCCAACAGGCCAGAGTATCACCAACTTAATGGCTGAGAAAGAAAATGCAGCTTTGCAGTGAGTAGGATGTACCAGAAAGTGCCAGCAGAAGGATTGACTCCTCTGGGCATTGAAGGGAAGAAATGCCTCAGATTGCTGCAGACATCAGGCCCCTCTGTGGATCCTACTTTTAATATTTTTAAGAGAAATTAGGTTTTACTTCTGGTGACCGCACGGACAGTCCGAATGTAACCAATTTGGGTGAGCCCTAAGTATTATCTGCCTGCTGCTGGTATGTGACAATGCTCCCCCTTCCTTTTCCTTTTCAAAGCTATAATTCAAAATCTGGGGACAAGTGACATGGCCTTCATTTGAGAAGGCACTGGTTTTAATCTCTTTATTATCTTGAGTTTGTTTCATGGGCTATGTTGTTAGAAACTTTCCCCTTACATGGTTTCAATCATTGTACTTTGAGTACCTAAATGACCTTCATAAACCTTAAAGAACAAATTGCAGAAGACTTACTGCATAGGTTTAATGTCAACTTGATACACCTGAGCTGAGAAACCTCAATAATTGCCTTCATTGGACTGGCCTGTGCCCATTGTGGGCAATGCCATTCTTGGCCAGATATTTCTATACTGTATTCAATAGGCTGAATATGAGCCAGCAACACAAGCCAGTAAATAGCATCCTTTCCTAGCCTGTGCTGCAGTCACTACCAGGCTCCTACCATGAGCTTTTATTATTAGTCAGAATATTTTTGCCACAGCAATTAAGAATTTATTAACAGGGCTTAAGCCAATGTTCAAGCTTTACTTAGGAGTTGTATGGTAATTAAAGTACCAAATTAATTCAAACAATCCTCTTGGAGGTTTAGCAACCACACTTAGAGCTCCAATCTGATTTGGCAACAGGGATTTGAAGGGACAATATTTTGGCCCCTACCCTCTGAGGTCAACTTGGGTCCTAGGGTCCTGCATCTGCAACTTTGTGCATGTCCTGTGGCAGCGAGTCACCAGTCATCCCATGCCAGGGAAGTCTTGGAGATTCACTTAAAAGGACTTCATCCTGCCAGTGTCCAGTCAAAGGAGGAAAGTCCATATAGAGGAGAAACTCCTCACCCTTTAAAGGGAAGGTGTGGCCAAGCAAGGCCTGATTTTGTCCTCACATAGATGGAACTGGTAAAGAGAGCCAGGCGCAAGGCCTGAGTGACCCCTTAAGTACCAGAACCTCAACTGACCTTAACACCAAAACAAACTTCATTTATCTGAGCTAACTGTGTGGTTTTAAACATCCCAACAGGAAACTGTAATCTAAAGAAGAGAAAATGAAATAGGTTATTATCAGAGAAATAAGTGAGAGACCTATTGTGCCCAGTTAGGAATCTACTATGTCATGTTAGAAAATAGATAGGTGAGAGACCTACTCTGCCAAGTTAGGAATCTACTATGTCATGTTAGAAAATATCTCAGAGATAGGTGACAGATTTAATGCGCCATGCCAGAAAATACCACCTTTTATATTCTCGTGGTTATGGCTCTCATTCTGGAGCCCTGTGTACTAAAGCTGGCCCTCATTCTAGAGCTCTGCATACTAAAACTTTTTCCAATTTCTCAAACCAGGGTACAAGTCCTCGTTCCCTCTGCAGACCCCAGACAGGGACCCTCCAATTCCTAATGCACCCAGTAGCCCCCTGTTGGTACAGTCAAGGCCCTTCACTGGTATACTCATGTAAGACTCAACCAGCTTGTCTTTTCAGTTACAGAGAAAATGTCCACTAAAAGTACTGGCCACTATCAATCTGGACCAAACCCACCGGGCAGAGCACCCCAAGCAGCCAAAGTGGGAAACTGGATTCTAACCCTCCAGCCTGACTGCTGTTCCTCCAAGACTTTGCCCCAGATCAGCTCTGAAGCAGATATAGAAGAGAACAGCGCCCCATTTCCTTATCATAAGCAAAAGGCTGGAATGTTAGGTCCAGGCTTCCCAGAATCCTAAGGGGCACACAGGTGCCCACTTCCTCCAGAAGCTGCCAATCCTCTGACCCCTTCCCACTTACCTGAGGCCCTGCCCCATGGGTATAAAGGGTGGACCCCAGCTGCCATAACTCTCTCTGTGCCTCTCTCTTTCTCTGTGCCTCTCTCTCTCTCTCTCTGTTCCCATCCCCCCTCCACCCCCTGCCATGCTGTCTGGCCCTGGTCCCACCACATGTCTGCAGGCGGCTCACGCTGGCAGTCCCACATGGAAGTAAAGCATGTTCCTAGAGTGACTTGGTTTCCTGCTTTTTTTTATACTTAATACATACCTATATCAAATAATAGGGATGTATGTATTTACCCAAACTTGTTGAATAGTATACTTAAGATCTGAGTAGATTTTATCAATGTAATAAAAAATTTAAAATGTTTCTGGGTGTGGTGATGCATGCCTTTAATCCCAGCATTTGGGAGGCAGAGGCAGGCAGATCTCTGAGTTCAAGGCCAGCCTGGTCTACAGAGCAAGCTCCAGGCTAGGTGGAACTAAAGGGAGATCCTGTCTCAAAAAGACAAATAAATAAATTAACTAATTAAATAAAATAAAAAATAAAATATCGTGTAAACTAGGGCTGGGTTACAAGCTATGAAGTGTGAAGTTTTTCATATATCTTGATATTGGAGACAGGTGAGGGTTTATTAATCAGGGAGAGGGTTAATTAATACTGGGAGACCAAATCTTTAAGGGCTTTCAGCCAAGTGGCAGAGTTTAAGATTGTTATGATTGAGCTGGGCATGGTGGCCCATGCCTGTAATCCCAGCACTCTAGAGGCAGAGGCAGGCATATCCCTGTGAGTTCAAGGCCAGCCTGGTCTACATAGCGAGTTCCAGGTCAGCTGGGACTAAAAAGGGAGACCTTGTCTCAAAAAGACCAAAAAAAAAATTGTGTTAATTTTCCCTCAGCCTTCTGAGTGCTGGGGTGACAGGTATGCAAAAAACACTCAGTGCCTTGTGAAATTTTCTGGTATAATTTCACTAAGTTTTCTGTGATGTTAATTTGTATTTGGTTCCTCTCCTACATACCACAAATTCTCTTAGTTATGCCCTGGTAGTCTTGGATGTGGTTAGGATTTATTATTTATTTATTCATTTATTTTTTGAGAATGTAGGAGGATGTTTTATTGTCAATACAAGAGATAATGCAAATAAATTAATTTAGCAACTGTTAGGGTCCAAGAATCCACACATGGAAGGATGGAAAACCAAGACTTTATTTCAGCAAAAACTAAACCAGCATGCTGGGGTGGGAGAAAGAACACTGTTGGTGTTTGGTGGGAACATATTATTTTGGCTTTCCTTAATATTTGTGTTTGGTTGTGATTTTAGCAAGTGGTTTTTGTTCTTATTGTTGTTTGTGATTTGGGGTATGAAACTGAGGCCTTACTTTGTTGAGTTGAAGTCTGATTCTGTTTTTATTATTGATGTGACTTGGTTGTTTTCTTACTGGGTATGAAAATCTGTTTGTTCTAGGCATTAGGTCCTCTCTTTTGACTTTATCTTGGAGGAACCACATGGCTTTAGTCCAGCTACTCAGGAGCTTCCACAGAGTGCACCAAGTCTGGTGCCAGTCAGTTATGCAAAGGCTTCCTCTTAAGGTTGGGGCCCCTACTAGTAAGCACTCACAGCACATTTGGAAAGATCATACAGGGGGAGGCCTGATTTATGTGCTCTCAGGTAGTCTGCAAANCCTCTGTGGATCCTACTTTAATATTTTTAGAGAAATTACGTTTTACTTGGTGACCACACGCACGGACAGTCCGCACATGAACCAATTTGGGTGAGCCCTAAGTATTACTGCCTCGCTGGTATGTGAAATTCGCCCCCCCTTCTCCTTTTCCTCTTTCAAAGCTATCATTCAAAACTAGGGGGACAAGGGACATGGCCTTCATTTGAGAAGGCACTGGTTTTATCTCTTTATTATCTTGGGTTTGTTTAATGGGCTATGTTGTTAGAAACATCTTTCCCTTAATGGTTTCAATCAATTGTACTCTGGTACCTCAATGACCTTCATAGACCTTATAAGAACAAAACGTAGAGACTTACTGCAAGGTTTAATGTCACCTTGATACACCTGGAGCTGAGAAACTTCAATAATTGGCCTTCATTGGACTGGCGCTGTGACCATTGTGGGCCAATGCCACTCTCTTGGCCACGTATTTCTATACTGTATTCAATGGCAGCTGATTGAATATCGAGCCAGAACACAAGCATTAAATAGCATCCTTTCTAGCCTGTTGCTGCATACTAGCCTTCAGGCTCCTCCATGAGCTCTCTTTTAGGTCAGAATATTTTTGCCACAGCAATTGACGAATTTATTAACCGGGCTTAAGCCAATGTTAAGCTTCTTAGGAGTTGTATGGTAATTAATAACCAACATTACTTCAAACAATTCCATTGGAGGTTTAGCAACCACACTTAGAGCTCCAATCTCGATTTGGCAACAGGGATTGAAGGGACAATTATTTTGGCCCCTACCTCTGAGGTCAACCTTGGGTCCCTAGTGGGGTTGGGTGGGGGGGGGGGGTCCTGGCATCGCAACTTTGTCGCACTGTTCCTTGTGGCAGCCCGAGGTCACCAGTCATCCCAATGCAGGTGCCAGTCTGGAGATTCACTCTTAAGAGACTTCTCTCCTTGGCCCAGTGTCCAATCAAGGGAGGAAAGTCCTATAGGAGGAGAAACTCCTCACCCTTTAAAGGGAAGGTGTGGCCCAAAGCAAGCTGACTTTGTCCTCATAATAGATGGAATTGGTGAAGAAGCCAGGCGCATGGCCTGAGTGACCCCTTAAGTGACCAGAATCCTCAACAGTGACTCATGGTAACACCCAAAACAAACTTCATTTATCTGAGCTAACTGTTGTGGTTTTAAAATTCCTCAAAGGAACACTGTATCTCTAAAGAAAGAAAATGAATAGGTATTATCAGAGAAATTAAGCGTGAGCAGGGACCTATGTGAACAACTTAGAATCTACTATGTGACATGTTAGACAACAACCTAGAAGTGAGAACATACTCTGCATAGTTAAATTATATGTAAAAAAAAAAAAAAAAATTTAGAAATATCTCAGAGAGTAGGGGAACAGAATTAATGCTGCCATGCCGAGAACAGGAAATCCCACCAGTTATGATTCTCAGTTGGTTAGGCGCTCATTCTGGAGGCCCGTGAGACAAGCTGGCCGCTCATCGCTAGAGCGCTGCAGTACTAAAAACTTTTCCAATTTGGCTCAACACCCAGGGTTACAAGCCGCTCGTTTCCCTTCGGCAGGACCCCTAGACAGGACCCCTCAATTCTAATGCACCCACGCTAGGCCCCCTGTTGTACAGGTCACGGCCCTTTCCACTGGTTCTAACTCATGTAGACTCAACCAGCTTGTCGTCTTCAGTTGCAGAGAACATGTACCACTAAATAGTTACTGGCCACTATCTATCTGGACTACAAACCCACCGGGCAGAGCACCCCCATAAGCAAGCCAACAGGGGAAAATGGATTCTACCCTCTCCAGCCTGGACTGCTGTTCCCAAGACTTTGCCCCGCATCAGCTATGAAGCAGGATATCAGAAGAGAACAGCACGCCCATTTCCTATCATAAGAAAAGGATGGAATGTTAGGTCCAGGCTTCCCCACAGATCCTAAGGGGCACCACAGCGTGCCCACTTCCTCCGAAGAAGTTGGCCATATCACCCTCATGATCCTCGCCTTACTTTTTTTCCCCATCCTCTTCTCTCTACCTGAGGCCTGCCCATGGTATAACGGTGGCACCCCCGAGCCACCATAACTCCTTCTCTGTGCCCCTCTCTCTTTCTCTGTGCTTATCTCTCATGTCTCTCTGTGCTTCACAACTCCCACCCAACCCTGCCCATGGTGTCTTGCTCCTGGTCCCCACCACATGTCTGCAGGCGGCTCCACGCTGGCAGTCCCACATGAAGTAAAGCATGTTCCTAGAGTGACTTGGTCTTCCTGCTTTTTTTTATATTATACATCCTTATATCAAATAATAGGGATGTATGTATTTACCCAAACTTGTTGAATAGTATACTTAAGATCTGAGTAGATTTTATCAATGTATAAAAAATTTAAATGTTTTGGTGTTGTGGTATGTATGCCTTTCATCCCAGCATTTCGGGAGGCAGAGGCAGGATGCAGATTCTTGAGTTCAAGGGCCAGCCTGGTCTACGAGAGAGCTCAGCAGGTGGAAACACCTAAAGGGAGAAAAAATCCTGTTCAAAAAAACAAATACATACATTAAACTTAATTAAAAAAATAAAAAATAAAAATATCTGTACCTAGGCTGGTTTACCAAGCTATGAAGTGTGAAGTTTTTCATATATCTTGATATTGAGACAGGTGAGGGTTTACTAATCCAGGGAGAGGGTTAATTATACTGGGAGACCAAATCTTTAAGGGCTTTCAGTGCCAATGGCAGAGTTAGTTGTTATGATGAGCGGGTGGTGGCCATGCCTGTAATCACCGGCACTTCTAGAGGCAGAGGCAGGCATCTCCTGTTAGTTCAAGGCCAGCCGGTCTACCATCGAGTAGTTCAAGTCAGTGGACTAAAAAGGGGCAGACCTGTACTCAAAAAGACCAAAAAAAAAAAAAACAAAAAAAAAAAAATAAGATTGCTTATGTTTGTTCTATGAATCTATTGAGGGGCCTGATAAAAAATAGGAAACCAAAACCATGAAACTACTTGCCAGATGGCACTCAAACTCCCACATCTCCTGTCTCAGCCTCTCAAAAGCTGGGACTGCAGATGTGAGCCACCTTGGCCAGGCGCCTGATTCAGAAGTGAAACCCTTGCATTCCACCCCTGCCTTGTTTTAAAGCGAAGCCAGGACTTATTGAGATTACTTATTGGTTTAATTTGATAATCTCTAGGCCTTATTCATCATTCATTGGCTTTTAGATTTACACTATTAATTGTAGATGTTTATTTGGCATGTTATTTTTGATATTTTCAAAACTAATTTCACTTTTTATATTTCACAGCCTAATTAGTAAATTTTCTTAAACTTGTGTTCTTATGTGTTCAACTTTCTGCATGTTTCAGACAAGAAATTACTTTTTCTCTGCTACATGGGCAGCTCTCTCTGCCTGTCTCTCAACTGCTACTCTTCCCAGGACAAGTGAGCTGCTCAAATCCTGTTCCTCATTGGCTGAAGAGAACAGTGGCAAAGCCAGATGGTTTCAGTTCATGGAGACTCCAGCAAAGGCTCCTGATAGCTTTTGTTTCCTTGTGTGGATGACACAGGGGTGGGAGTGGGGTGAAGCAGAAGAAGTCCCAGACTCAAAGCCACTCTGGGTGTCCCTCTGCCCCTCTGGTCTCACGAGCCTGTCTTTAAGATTTAACTCTTGGGCTGGAGAGAGGCCACCCTTGCGGTCGTAGAGTGTCCCTTCCGGGCCGACCGCTCTTACAGAGGACCCGGGTTCGATCCCCAGCACCCACATGGCGGCTGAGAACCGTCTGAAGCTCCAATTCCAGGAGAACTCCAGTTCCAGGGGAATCCGAGACCCTCTTCTGAACTCCGCGGCGTTGCACGACACGGGTGCACAGACTTGCATGCAGACAGTACATTCATACACATACAGAAAATAAATAAAATTAATAAAAAAAAAAGATTTAACTCTTTAGACCAAAGCTATAATTATTAACACTGTTGTTGGAGGTATTAGAGAATAGATTGTCTCTGTATAAGAACAACAAAATAATATTTGAAAAACTAGAAGACTCAAAAATTCAGCAGTATAGTAGAGGTGAAAGCTAATATTTTTTTTCTTTTTTTAAATTTTTTTTATTTATTATTTTTGTATGTGTATGAGTGTACTGTCTGCATGTAGGTCTGTGCACCTGTGTCGTGCAATGCTGCGGAGGTCAGAAGAGGGTCTCGGATTCCCCTGGAACTGGAGTTCTCCTGGAATTGGAGTTACAGACGGTTCTCAGCCCCCATGTGGGTGCTGGGGATCGAACCCGGATCCTCTGCAAGAGCAGTCAGTGCTCTTAACCGCTAGGCTATCTCTCCAGCCCCGAAAGCTAATATTTTTAAAAATTGCTCTACACTGTGGCAGTCTTAGGCTTGTACATGTAATTATTTTTCACTTTGACTCCTAGGAAAACAAACTCTACTTTATAAGAGTCCATGTAGGTTTTAAAACTTATATTGACTCAAGAATTTCCAAACAATGTATTTGATAATAATCAGAACCTCCCCCCCCCAACCTTACTACACCTCCACCTGGCTAAAGGCCTATTGAGTCTAATCTGTGTTTCCCAAGTACTCTTGGGTGTGGGCGTGGGTGTAGATGTTTAATAAAACCACCTAAGTGCATACGTTATATTCCTAGGAACATTTGTGGTCTCAAAAAATTTTGTAATGCTTTCTTTAATGATGCTTTATATTCCCTGTTAAATGTATAAACTTGAATTTCTTTATGTCTTTAATAGATACTTTTTTCTTTCCTTATTTCTAGGTGTTCTTTATAACATATGATTTTAACATTACTTGAACTCAGGTTCTGAGAGTTTATTTGCCACCAAAGCCTGGCTAGAGAGGAGTAGGGTGGCAGTTTGGAGATTAGACTGAGGAGCTGTGGGTGGAACTCAAGTCCTGGGACTGCATCCTGGGGGCTGTGCTTCTATCTGGAAAAACATCCCATATGCCTTGGGAAGTGGGATCCACAGGAAGATAAGGGGCCAGGTCACAGCCAAAGTCAGAACTTGATCCAAAGTTGGCTCACATGTACAGGCCAGAAGGGAAAGGTCAGCTATACCAAGAACACCTTGAAGAATTTCCTTTTCCACCTTGGGAATGCAGAGAGCACTTCATTTCATGTCTTCTCAGTCCCAGTGAGCTTCAGGATCTCCCAGGGCAGGGTGTTTATTAAACCTCCAGTGAGCACCCCCAAATCAACTGCACTGGTGGGAGTCAGATCCTTGCAATTTCAGAGTCAACTGACACCCTGTGGGCTGTGTCAACAGTGGGGAGAGGGGATGAACCCAGATGTCCCTGGGGCGGATCAGTCTTCTGCAGGTGGCCATGGCAGTGGCAGAACCCAAAGCACAAATGAGCTGTCTCCATCGTTCCCACTCAGTAGAAGGAACTCCAGTCTTCTTTGGACTTGTGACTCCTGAGACTTCATCCCAGTTGGATCGGATCTTTATTTGCCAAAATGGTGATAAAATGAAGACATTGCAAGGGCACCCACCAACCACATGATGGTCACAGTGCTTAGTGAGGGTGATATTGATAATAACAGCAATATTAATAATAATAATAAAAATGGCCACTAATTATTGTTAATAAAGGCCACACTCTTTTCTAAGTCCATTTATTTACTGTCCTCGCTTTTACAGTGACACAGTGAGCAAGGTCCATTATTGTTACTTGTCTTTTGCATTTTCCCATTAGGAAGTTACAGATGGAGAGGTTGGATAACTGCGTAAAAGATGGAGCCAGAATTGAAGTTCAGAGCGGCATGCCAGATGGGCAAATGTGCTGTGTGTGTGTGTGTGTGTGTGTGTGTGTGTGTGTGTGTGTGTGTGTGAATTTATGCCACTTCCTCCCGTAGGACCAGACGCCCTTTAAACCACCACTCGATTCTTCTAGAGATGTTATTATAAGGGCCTGGGCACATACACCTTTGCCTGACTTCCCTTTCTGTGGACTCCATGTATACAGCAAAGGGCTCTTCCTCACATCTGTCTCTCATCTCTGACACAGTTCTTCACCTGCACAAATGCCATCCTCCATCAGGTCCAGGATAAACCAGCTACAGGTGATCTAAAGAGAGTTCTCACAAGTGGACAAGGAATCCGAAATCTTCATTCAGTTAGATTTACTTAGAAATATATATTATACACTTTGAGGTTAACAAAGCTTTCTAGTTTTATCAAAAGCCAAACAAATGTTTCTGAGCACAGATCACAGACTCGGAGTGCACACTCAACCCAGGTTCAACAAGTTAGCTGCTGTGCTTGGACTATGGGTTGGGACTTCTGAGAGTTCCCTTATAAAGCTTCAGCAGGGCTTCCAGGGTGCCTCTTAGTACCACAAGGGTAGTAAGTCAACGTCCATCCAATCTGGGGAGCATTCATGTCTGTCATCTTCTGTGAGGGAATTATAATAGGAAATCTGTGCGATATTGTGTTATTATTTTAGTTCCATGAGAAACTAGGTAAAATAGAACACTTTAGTGACAGTGAGAAGTAAAGATAATAAAAAATTTGGAAAAGAATTCGAAAATGGTTCTGAGTGCTCAGCCTACAGCAGAAACTTTGCTCTGGCTCTGCAGGACCCCACCGAAGGCCTGCAGGAACAAAGTTGTGCTTCTTCCACCTCTGAGCTGGGCGCAGATAGAGAGCTGACCCCACTCCAAGGGTCCCTCATTCACGTCCACTCAGCCTGCCCCTGCCTCACCATGATGGAGTGCATCCAGACTGGAAATGTTTACTATTTTTTCTGCCTGGCTAGGCAGATGCAGTAGACTGTGGGTTTTTATGGTGACATATGTATATGTAGTGCTGTCCTGGGGCCAGCCCCAGCCATTACATTCCACACCATCTCTCAGTTAGGATTCTCTGGTACCAGGCTCCACAAAGCCAGTTCTGAACAGCGCCTCCCCAGCGCCCCTCACACTGAGCTGCAGCACCAAGCTGTGCTGGGCCTGGACTCAATAAACACCTGTGTCCTATGGGGAAAAAAAGCCCAAACAAAATTTTAACTATTTACATTCATAGAGCTTGGAGAAGTCAACTTTTTATTTAAAAAAAAATCCAATTTCAATTAATCTTGCCCCCTAGCTGTAACAAAGGCCCTGTAAAAAAATGGCAGAAGGATCACTGCACTGTAATATGTTTTGTCCTAGACTTTTATAATATTTATTAATTCTTAAAATCACATGAGGATTTTGAATAAAAAATGATTTTAAACCTATGGGTTATATCTCTACAGGTCCCTGATCTCTTTTTATTTATAATTTGTTATCTTTTTTTTTGGTAAAGTGCTATTTTCACTTCCTCTTGAATATACATATATATATATATATATATATATATTTCTTATGAACACTATTCTTTGATCTCCAGTGTTAATGACCACCCCCACCCCCAGCATCTTCGGTTTTTACCTTCCTGGTTGTCGAATCTGCTGGAGACAACTGATGCTGCCTTTCTGCCTGGCCTCATTAGCTGGAAAAAGAAGTACTTGATGAAATGTCATGGTTTCATGTAAATGTGGCTTATGCAGAGACTGACATCTCCATCCTTCCTCTTTAACCACAGCCCTGGCGGAACGGCCACTTCCCACACCCAGACAGCTCCCTCCCTGCAGCCATCAAAAGTAATATTTGTTCAGATGCGATGTTTAGATGCAATATGTGCTTTGTTTAATCCCCTGGCAGTCTTCACACAAGATATGAAAAACGTGAGGACAAAACTATTCATAAATAAGGGCATTAAAAGTACAGTTAAAGGGGCTGGAGAGGGGGCTCAGCACCTAAGAGCACTGGCTGCTCTTGCAAAGGACTGGGTTCAACTCCCAGCACCCACATGGTGGCTAACAACTGTCTGTAACTTCAGTTCCAGGGAATCCAACACCCTCTTCTGAGGTCCATGGGTATTTCATGACATGGGTGCACTTCCACATCTATAGGCAATATACTCATCCACATAAAATAAAACTAACAAATAAAATGTTTTTAAAAAGTACAGTTTAAAACTGTAATTTCTGTGGAGGAAATTTCCAGTAAGATGGCATTCTGCAGGATGCTTAGTGGGCATATGAATCCCACTCATGCTAATTACAAATTTAAAAGAAAAACAGGCAGATGGGAGGCTTATGACAGTAAAGACCTAAAGTTGAGCGGTGCATAGTGAGGTCATTGTGGAGCTGGGGGCCAGCAACGCAGCATTAGGGCCCCTGTCAGTGTATCTGAAAGGGACTAAGCTTGAACAGTGAGCCTGCGCTCACCAGAGGACTGGGTTTGGAGAGCTCGCATCTAACAGAGGCTGTGGCTAGGCTGCCTGCCAGCTCAGCTCATAGACAAGGCAGTGCCCTGTGCAAATGTGGCCCAGAGCTAAGAGCATGGGTCAGGGTCTGGGTTGGGTTAGTCAGCCCCTCCTCTTCCTCTCCTCACCCAATGATAAATGCAATGATTCATCACTAATCTGCTTTATGTTGCACAGTTATTTTATTTTATTTTTTTTTATTTTTGATGTTGCACAGTTTTGCAAATGTGCTACTATGAGTGCTTTGAGCTAAGTTAGTTACTCTGTTATGACTCAAGAACGACATGGATGATTACTCCAGTGTTAGGAACAGGATTTTGACTCGCTGTCTCCTGACCCATCTGTCTATGAATTATTTTCTAGTGCTAATGCACATAATATTAACAAGAGTGGTACCATGAGATGCTCATTTTCAGCTCTCTTGAATTTTCTTGCAGTTTATTTTCCTCACACCTGCTGAGGCATTACAAAATAAACTTGTAAATTCTTGTAGATCTCAGGCCTAATGTTTTGTGTTTTTTTTATTGTTTGAGAATTTCTTACATGCATATGATGTGTTTCGGTGTGAGGGATTGTGTTCTGGGAAAGATGGAAGACTGCCCCCAAGACCTTACCTTTATACCTGTAGATTACTGCATCTCCCAACTCTAATCAGAGAAACTTCTTTTTGCAGGAGATGGTGATTAATACAGATGCTCACAACTGGCTAGTGTTCAGAGGCTAAGAGACTGTGGCAGAGTTCTCGGTCCTACGTGGGACCTCTATATCAATCCCCTCGACCTAAGACCAGGAGCCATCACAGAATGCGGAGTGGAAAGACTGTAAGAATCAGGGTTAGAGGATGGATGAATGATGTAAAACAAGGCTTGCGGGATACCTTGGGGCTGTTGCACACATAAACTCCTGCCTAGGATTTAATTAAGACTAGCAGTCCTTTCTGACACCTGGATACTGAAAAGAGGTGTCTTACGGAGCAGGCAGTGGTAGCAGAGATGGCAGGCAGTGATCAGATGCATCGTCACTTGTGTGTAGGTTGCAAGGAGGTTAGATTTAAGGCTTAGCCCACTGGCCACTTTTAACTTTGTCATTTGTGATGTTTCTCAAAAAGCAGAGTCTAGCTCTTTTACAGGCACCTGGTTAGTTGTGTGGAAAATATTGGGTGTCAGTAGCAAAAGATGGAAGTCAGACGGGGGGACTGAGCCACCTCTTCCCATCTCATGTCCCTTCCATCTCCTGTCTATCCTACCTCAATACTCTTCTTTTAATAGATTCTTTTAGTGGTTTTGTATCTTGTAATTCTCTGAACTTTAGAATCAGCTTGTTAATATCTATGTAGAATTTATTTGAGATTCTGATAGAGTCTACACTGATGTATAGATCATTTGATGAATATTTCCATTGCTTTATCTTTTTGAGACAGGGTTTCCCTGTAGCCCCAGCTGGCCTGGAACTTACAGAGATCTCCCTGCCTCTGGCTCTCAAGTGCTGGGATCAAAAGGCATGTGCCACCACGCCTGGTGAATATTTCCATGTTAACAATGCTAAATCCTCTAATCCATGAACACAGCATGTTTTTCTGTTGACTTAATTTCTTTCAATGGTGTTTTAGAGTTTTTAGAGTATTAGTTTTGTGTTTCTTTTTGGTGCTGGCATAAATGGAATTGTCTCCTTTATTTCATTTTGGGCTTCTCATTGAAAGTGTATATAGAAAGGCAATTAATTTTAATTTTTGTTGGACTTAGTTTTCAGACATTTCCTTTTCTGTAGTAAATTCCAGTTACTGAAATGGCCAATAAATGGCAGTAGAAAAAAATCAGTGTTTACTAATATTTATCTTGTTCTAAGAACCAGTTAAGTATCACCAAGTATCACATAATTCAATCTTCCCATTTTACAATAATGAAGAAATGAGACCACAACACTAAATAATGAACAAATGGTACCAAAATTCCACTGTTGATCATGGACACAGAGTTCTTTGCATTGTGTTATGTAACTACATTTCACTAACTGAGGACTAGAGTAACTCTGATCAGGCAGAATAGTGTCTGTTATTGAAAGTGCCCAGAAGAGGAAACACTGCACTGCATGTGTGGAATTCACAAAATGAAGGTTCATGGGTCTTTTAGCCACGTACTATAATGGTTGTGCATGAACTGCTATGCTTAATTTCTGGATTTTGGACACGGGCAGAACTGAGGTTGACTCATAAAAATTATTGCCTTGGCTTACTAAAAATGTAGTTCTTAGTGCAAAACCTACTCAATACAAAAGATTCAGTGAGAAATTGTCAAAGATGCCAAAGACTCAGGAGGTGATGGAAGTGCAGCCAGGATTCCTTGGGTGACTGACAGGCGCAGCACCGCCTTGCTGGGGCCAAGCAAGGGGTCCAGATAACGTGTTTTCCCCTCACCCTGTCCTGTGACAGTCAGCGGGTGTGACTGCTCTTTTCCAGTTTTTTTGTTTTCCCCTCTTCCACCACAGGTACTGCTGCATCAGTAGCCTGGAGAATCCAGCACCGTCGTCATTTCCTTCCCCTAAAACTGACAGGGGCTTTCCGTACATGCAGGAAGAACGCCCAGCGTCCATCCCTCCCCCAGCTAATATTCAATACACAGATCCTCATTCTCTCTAAGCTGTGGTTTCTTGGGTTTCCACACGTCAGATCTTTTTTTCTTTCAGTAACCCCAGCTTGCCGGCTCTTCTCACACCACCTATAGGCATCCGGCTTCTCACACACTTTCTCCTTAAGGCCTGGGCGCCTATCAGACCTTCTTAGCAGTCAGTTCTGCCAGAAACAAGTGATGCTTTTCCACTCTCTATTCTTATTGGTTGAAGGAAGGGCAGCTGCCAGGACGGGGATTTCCAAGAATGTTTTTCTTTCTTAACATGCGTCAGTGCCAAAAAGCTGGAATATTTTCCCAAACAGGAACTAACCTGAGCTGAAATTGAAGTGGATTTTGGTTTCGAGGGTTGAGCCTGTGAATGCTGCCTCCGGGGCAGAAAAGAAGAAAGAAAAGATACATTTCTCGAAGGACTCATCATTTCAGATTATACTTTCCAGTGCAATTATGAAAACGTTAGCAACTCAGTAAATCCTATTCCTCCTGTCACTTCCAACTTTACAACTACAATAGATTTCCAAACGACTCGTGGCTGATTCCCACTCGGCAGCAGTTCCCTTGCCTTTGCTGGCTGGTTCTATTCTGTACATTACCTTCCATTCACTAAGGACTTCGGGACTCCCCCTTGTATAACATAATTGCATTATCTCTTCTTTGCTCCACCAGTTCCCTTGATCAACCTGAAACATATTTGTTTCCTTCCTTTTTTGTTTTGCTCTTTTGAGACAGGATCTCCAAGGCTGGCCTCAAATTTGCTGAGAAGCTGAGGACACAGCCTTGAACCTCTGCCTTCGTCTCCCAAGTGCTAGGATTACACATGTCTGCCACCATACTTTGTACCACGGAGGGGGATTGAACCTGAGGCTTCTTGTATTCTAAATGAGCATTCTACCAATGGAGTTACATTCCCAGCTTTTGTTTCCCTTTTTAATTAATGCTACCATCCCCCAAATGCAGAGAGCTGCATTTTGATATTCTCATGGTTTATAAAATGTTAAATGATTTTGCCAACTTTTACAAACTCAGTCTCCAAAATTTATACTCTTGTTTTGCCTTTTAAAAAGGATTTATTATTGAATCACCTGACTGAAGCAGGGTGGGGCGAGGCCCCGCACTGCGCAGGCGCAGATCGGTGGAGGCGGGTCAGGTGACCCGCGGGGCTAGGGAGCAGATTTAGGCTGGTGGCGAGGGGATCCAGCAGCCATGGCGAGTCAGTCGCAGGGGATCCAGCAGCTCCTGCAGGCCGAGAAGCGAGCGGCCGAGAAGGTGTCCGAAGCCCGCAAGAGAAAGAACCGGAGGCTGAAGCAGGCCAAAGAAGAAGCCCAGGCTGAGATTGAACAGTACCGCCTGCAGAGGGAGAAAGAGTTCAAGGCCAAGGAAGCTGCGGCACTGGGGTCCCATGGGAGCTGTAGCAGTGAAGTGGAGAAGGAGAACCAGGAGAGGATGACCGTCCTTCACACCTACTTCCAGCAGAACAGAGATGAAGTCCTGGATAACCTCTTGGCCTTCGTGTGTGACATCCGGCCAGGAGTCCACGAAAACTACCGCATAAACGGATAGAAGGCAGATTGGCCTGCTCTGAGCTTTGCATCGGAGTCCCTCCAGGAAGCCAGAGCTCTGTCTTAGGAAAGGTGTTAAATTATTCCTTTATATTGTAGTCAGTACTATCACTTTTTGGAGAGTAGCAAACCTAGCTCTTTGTACAGACTTAGTACTTATGTAAAGTTTCATCTTTTACCTCATCTTTAATGAATATATGCCATCTCTTTTCCCGTGTTTTTGCACAAGCAACAGATATCAATGTTGTTTATTTTTCTTTTAGTTTCATAAGAAAAAAATTTTCAAGAAAGCGAGGGATTAAATTCTTTCTTCCCTTATACTTTCTTAAAGGTCAGGGGCTTTATTATGAAAAAGTAGTAAACAGTTACTTGTAACCTGTATGAAGCAGCAGCTAGCCTTAAAGCAGTCCATTCTGGCTAAGAGTTAGAGCTGTTAATACTAAAACAATGTCCAGGCTGCTCCTGTTTTTATCTTAATCCAAATTACTAGATACTAGGACTCAGAACTTGTTACGTGCTGTTTGGTGTAGTATTGGTAATCATTTAAAAGTAAAACTTTGTCACGTGTTTAAAAAAAAAAGGAAAAAAAATAAAAAGGATTTATTTTTATTTTATGTGTATGAATGTTTTACATATATGTATGTATGTGCACCACATGCATGAAATACCTGTGGAGGCCAGAAGAGGGTGTTGGAACCCCTGGAACTAGATCTGTGGTCAGTTGGAAGCCACCATGTGGGTGCTGGGAACTGAACTCTGGTTCTCTGCAAGAGCAGCACATGCTCTTAACCACTGAGCCATCTCTCCAGCTCCTTGTTTTGCTTTTAAACAAATCTACTGAAGGGATTGACACATTGTATTATAGCACATTAGGCACTGAATTCCCAGGAGAGGAGATCTGCAGACCCCTGTCATATGTGTAATACCATCACCTTGTAGGTTTGTGCAATTGTAACACCTAGCACATTAAAAACAGATTTGTGTTACCCAAAGAGAAAATAAAAAATCTACTTTTTGTTCTTGTTCTTCATTGTTTTTCCTTTTTAAAAGTTTTTTAAAACGTCATTGGCAAAGTTGTTACATAGAGTAAATGAGGTGACTAAAACATGCCTGGCAGGGACCTAGGCTACTGACTTCACCTTCCGGCATGGTCCCTGGATTGTCTTCTGACCCCCACTCGAACTCTTTCTTTCCTCTCATTCTTCCTCAGGGAAGATGGTGGTAATGAGATCCTGACACTGTGGCCATTCCCTTTACTCTTAATGCCGGGTAGGGATTTGCCAGCTCTGGCTGACGAAGAGCAAGTCCCCTGATTCCACACTCTGCATCCATCCAATCCAGACTTGAAAATGGCAGTATTCTGGGGCTGGAGAGATGGCCTAATGGTTGAGAGCACCGGTCACTCTTGCAGAGGACCCGGGTTTGATCCCCAGCACCCACATGGTGGCCGAGAACCGTCCGAAACTCCAATTCCAGGAGAACTCTAGTTCCAGGGGAATCTGACGCCCTCTTCTGACCTCTGCAGCATTGCACGACACGGGTGCACACACCTGCATGCAGACAGTACATTCATACACATACAGAAATAAATAATAAAAAAAAGAAAATGGCAGTATTCTTGGCAATCTGCAGTCACATCCTGTTTCTTCTCCATCAGCCTTCTCTATTCCACTTCTTTAGGGGGTCTTGGAAGCAGACCAATGACAAGACTATTATAACAATGCTATCACTGAAGACCAGAGGGCTGCTTCAGCCACTGGTGTTACAGTGAAGAAACCGACAGTCATAAAGAATTTCATACAAATGTTTTTGCTTAGAAAAATGGCCTACTTCATAAGAGCCCAGGACCCAGGATACAAAAGCAAATTGATGCTAAGGATTAAGTCTTGGATACTGCATCTGTTGGAGGAGAAAGATGGTTCTAAGTGTTCCACAGTTTCTTTCCCTACCCATCAAGGGTGGTGCTTTGAACAACTTTGCAGGATCGTTGATACCCTTCACATGCCTGTATGACACCAGTATTGCTAAGCTTTTCATCAGTATAATGGAATACATGATGCAGGGCTACTTATGAAGAAAAGAGGTTTGTTTAGCTCACAGCTTTGGAGACTCACACTCATGGCAACTACATTGCTTCAGCTGTAGTCAGGGATCCATAGAAGAAGGTACGTTGTGAATGGCAGTTATGGGAATGTGTGTTAGGGAAGTGGACACTGAGGAGGGAGGGTGGGAGGGAGAGAGGGAGGAAGGGAGAGAGAGAGAGAAAGAGAGAGAGAGAGGGAGGGAGAGAGAGAGAGAAAGAGAGAGAGAGGTCAGGTTTTCTAGAACAGCTTCTTAAGAGGTCGTGTAGCATCCCAGGCCAACTTAGAACTTACTATATAGCCCAGGCTGGCCTCAAACTCATGTCAATCCCCCTGTCTCAGCCTCATAAGTGCTGAGGTTACAGGCATGAGCCACTGCACCCGGCTAGGCTCCATCTCTTCAAGGTTGCGCAGCATCTTTTAACACCACAGCTCTGGGGCTGAGCCTCTGACTGGATTCTTGGGGGAATTCCTAAAGCACATCAAAGCGTGGCAACACCTGCGTGACCAACAGTTGATTTTGTTGTTTTATCTTTGCGCATTTCAGTTCAAAGTCTTCCTAAGCCCAGCTTTCAGGCCATTCACGTGTTTCCTCAGCCCACAGCACTCTGCAGTCTGGATGTTCGTGTCAGTCTGAGCTTTTCCTTAGTTCAGCCCACGTCTTCCAGTCCCGCTTTTGCTCATGTGGCTCGTGAGCGTTCCTGTTCCTCTTGATCACATCCTCTTCTTCTCTGTTTCAGGTCTCACTTCTGCAAAACAACTTCATTATCAAGTATTTCTGAAATGCAGCCATCTGTGTGAATATGTCCTTTCTCCACGATTCTTAAATGTTACCTTAAAATGATATAATTTTTTACTGTAATTTATAAATACATATATATTGATTTTTAAATTTTTATTTATGTGTGTGATCCCCTGGAGCTGGAGTTGTGAGTTGTCTGTCATGGGTGTGGATAACTGAACCCAGGTCCTCTGCAAGAGCAGAAAGCGCTCACTCTTAATCATTGAGCCATCTCTCCAGTGCCATAAATGCTTACAGTCATACTCAATGCACTATTGCATTGAGAGCTACACTTTGAAGCAGCCATCTAGGAGCTGCTCAGAGAACAGTGAACGAAGAATATAACGTCTAGAACTGCTGGGCATACAGGGCAGCAGACAGGAACTAGAGAGCCTGGCCAAGAGGTGGGGCCCAGCTAGGACTCTCAAAGGACCACGCTTGATGACCCACCTCCACTGGCCAGAGCCCACAATGTCCTGAAAGAGCGCCACTATCCGGGGACCAAATATTGAAGAACCCAAGTCTGTGGGGGGATATTTTACATCCGAGCCATACAATGGATTGACCTGGTGCATCAGGAGAAGGACAGGAACAGGAAGCAGCATGCTGGCCTTCTGCTGTGCTGACCTTTGATCTGGGTGGTGGCTCTGTGGACTTTGGAAATACGATAATCAAGTTTGTACATGTATGCTTCATATTTTCTTTTATCAGTGTGTTCTGTTTCATTCTACAGTGTCAAAATTTTGAAATATTCATTTTCTGATCATTCTTAGTTATCAATATTTAGTGAGTATTATTACTCTTTTAGCATGCTGGGCTTACAGAGGAAGACTGAAAATACAGTGTGATAGCTGCTCCCTCTACTGGGCAATGGTGAGAATGAAACTAGAGGAAGTGTCCGGCAGTTCCTAGCTCAGACTCTGATAGACTATAAAGGGTAATTCATTATTTGATGCTCCCCGAGTTGGTACATAGGCCCATGGCAGCTAGAGTTGGGATGAGAAACCGTTCACAAACCCCAGCTGTACCGCCAAGGAAATGGCAGGGAGCTTTTTATTTCTGCTGTGAAAGACCAGCTAGCCCAATCCTCACTCTGAATTTTGCTTTACCCAGCAAATACTCTGCCCTCACTTGCCACCTAGCTGTGTTCTAACTCTACCACTGAAAGAAATTCTCAGTCTTAAAAAGAAACCAGGGGCCTGGAGAGATTTCTCAGTGGTTAAAGCACTGGCTGTTTTTGCACAGGACCCAGGTTCAGTCCCCAGCACTCACATGGTGTGTGCAGTGCCCATGGACTCCAGAAGAGGCCATCAAATCCCCCGAAGCTGGAGTCCATGGGCATTGCACACACATGGTGCGTTTACATACATGCAGACAAAACACTTGTACATATTTTGAAAATCTTCAAATATATCAACATCTAAGCCAGGTATGGTGGTGCACGCTTTTAATCCCAGCACTCTGGAGGCAGAGGCAGGTGGATCTTTGTGAAACTGAGACCAGTTGGGTCTACACAGCAAGCTCTGGGCTAGCTAGGGTTGAAGGGAGATTTTGTCTTAAAAAATCAAAATAAAACAAAACAAAAACAAAACAAAATCAACATCTGGGCTGAGGATATAGCTTAGTGGCAGGACAGCTTGCACGTGTCAGGCCCTAAGTTCAAATTCCAGCAGGGTAGAAACGAACACCAACATCCGACCGAGTTGTTCCGACTGCCCCTCCCCAACTCTTCAGGAAGGACTTTCTGGTCAAGCACATCTTCTGGAGACAAGTGATGCTGCCTCACTCTTTATCTTCATTGGTTATAGAAAAAAAAAGGTACTTGAAAAAGGATGGAAATTTCCAGTAAACCGCTTCCTCTTTTTCTCCAGTGTCTCAGCAAAAGGGAAGACTCAGCACCCAGACTGAAGGGAGGACTGGTCCCTTTGGGTGCCACCTCTTAAAGGAGAATAAAATACCTCCTGAAAGACTCCCTTTTCCTCCTGTGTTTCCCAACAGCAGTGTTTAAAACTCACTTGGAATCTAACAGGGACTTCTTATGTGTTCCTGCTGTCAGCACACTAATTCTGCCTCCGATCCTGCCTAACAGTACCAAGGGTTTTACTGGACGATATGTTCTTTCTACATTTTCCCCATATTTCTAAGAGAAATAGTTTTTTATTTTGTTGTGTATTTATTTAGTTTTGGCATTAGCGTATACTGGCTTCCTATGAGGCGTTTGGGGGCTCTCCCTCTGTTTCTACCCTTCGAATGTCTGGTAGAATTCTGCCATGAATCCATCTGGGTCTGGAATTTTCTTAGTCAGAAGGTTTTATACTATTGTTTCAATTTACTTATTTGTTATGAGTATGTTTAGGTTGTTGATCTCTTCTTGGTTTAACTTTGGTGGTATCCATGTTTTTAGAAATTCATCCATTTCTTTTAGATTTTAAAATTTAATGGAGTATAGATTTCGAAGTATTCCCTTACAGTGGTCTGGATTTTTTGCTGTCTGTTGTGATGTTTCCCCTTTCATCTCTGATTTTGTTGATTTGGACTTGCTCTTTCTTTCTTTTATTTAGCTGGGTCTGTCTATCTTGTTAAAGTTTTCAAAGAACCAGCTCTTAGATTCATTGATATTTTTGCATTGTTTCTATTTCATTTGTCTCTGCTCTGATTTTTGTTATTGCCTCTCATCTACTACTTTTGAGGTTGAATTGTTCTTTCCTTTCCAGAGTTTTCAGTTGTATTGTTAAGTCATTTACATGTGCTCTTTCTGATTTTTAAATGTAGGCACTAAGAGCAATAAAGTTCCCTCCTATCAATAAAAGACTGATTTAATGTGGCTCAAAGGTTTTGTTGTAATGTATTCAAGTTTAAATTTAGTTCCAAGAATACTTTCACTTCTTTCATAATTTCTTCTTTGACTCATTCATTGAGGGGCGTGTTGTTTAATCTCCATGAGATTGTGTAGTTACTAGAGCCTCTGTCCCTGTTGATTATAAGATTTGTTGCATTGTATTTTGAGAGATGCATAGAATTATTTCAACTTTTTGTATTTATTGAGTTTTTTGGTGTGTGTCCTAGAATGTGGTCAATTTTAGAAAAACTTGGGCTGGAGAGATGGCCTAGCGGTTAAGAGCGCCGATCGCTCTTGCAGAGGACCCGGGTTCGATCCCCAGCACCCACATGGTGGCTGAGAACCGTCTGAAACTCCAATTCCAGGAGAGCTCCAGTCCCAGGGGAATCCAAGACCCTCTTCTGACCTCCGCGGCATTGCACGACACGGGTGCACAAACTTGCAAGCAGACAGTACATTCATATACATACAGAAATAAATAAAATTAATAAAAAAAATTAAAAAAAAAAGAAAAACTTGCATGGGCTGCTGAGTAGAAAGTGTAATTTTTGGTACTTGGGTGAAATATTCTGTAGATATCTGTCAGGTCTACTTCATGTAATATGTCATTTATTTCAGATTTCTCTCTGTTTATTCTTTGTCCAGTTGACTTGTCTATTGAAGATATTGGGGTATTAAGGTTGTCTACTATTATTGTGTTGAGGTTATCTGTGTTTTATGTTCTTGGAGTACTATTTTTATTAATTTGGATGCTCCAGAATTTGGTGCATATATGTTAATGATTATAATATCTTCTTGATTAATTGTTCCTTTGATTAGAATGAGGTAACCGTCTTTATATCTGCGAATTAGTTTTAATTTGAAGTGTATTTTGTCAGATATTAGAATTGCAACATGTGCTTATTTCTTAGAGCCATTTGCTTGGAATAATTTTTTCCATCCTTTCACCCAAAGGTACTGTCTATCCTTGAAACTGAGATGAGATTCCCGACGACATCGGAGAGATGAGTTTTCTTTCTTGATCCATTCCACTAGCTTGTGTCTTTTGACAGGGGAGTTGAGGCCATTGATATCTAGCATTAGTATTGAATTATGTGTATTGGATATGCTCATTTTAATTTCTTTGTGTTCGTGGCCTTATTTTGTGTTTCTGTTAGTACAACTGTCTTTGTTTTCATTTTCTTGTAGCCTCTTGGGAATAGTCATTCCTTTCTTCAGTCCTTGTGTTATTTTGGATATTCCCTATAGTGCTGGTTTGGTGGAGAGGAATTCTTTCAGCCCATTTGTGTCATGGAACATTTTCTGTTCCCCTTCAACCATGATGGATAGTTTTGTTGGGTAAAGTATTCAGAGTTGGCATCTGTTCTAGTTTGTCTTCAGTTGCTGTGACAAAACACACTGACCACTACCAACTTGTGGAGGAAAGGGTTTATTCAGCTCACATCTCCTGGGTTACAGTTCATCACTCAGGGAGCCCAAGGTAGGATCTCAGGGCAGGGACCTGGAGGCAGGAGCTGCAGCACAGGCCATGGAGGAATGCTGTTCACTGGCTTGCTCCCCTGGCTCATGTCCAGCCTGCTTTCTTTTTCTTTTCCTTTTTTTTTTTCTTTTGGTCTTTTCGAGACAGGGTCTCCCTGTAGCTCCAGCTGGCCTGGAACTCACTCTGTAGACCACAAAGGTGGTCTTGAACTCACAAAGATCTGCCTGCCTCTGCCTCCCAAGTGCTAGGATTAAATGCACACACCACCACACCTGGCCAACCTGCTTTCTTATACCATACTCAACAACTTGCCCAGGGGTAGCACCACCCATAGTGGGCTGGGCCCTCCCCACATAACTCAACAATCAAGACAATACTCCACCTACATGGCCACAGGCCAGTCCAATGGAGCCAATTCCCCAACTGAGGTTCCCTCAACCCAGGTGTGTCAAGTTGACACTAAAGCTATCCAGCACAATTGACCCCTTGTCAACTTGACACACAAAACACATCACTATTAAACCACCACCTTTCCAGTTCTTATCCCCAAGGTATGATGTTAACATTAATCACAACCTAAGACAGTACAACCTTAAAAGCCCCACAGTCCTTAAAATATCCAAACACTTAAAAGTTCACAGTCTGTTAAAAGTCTCTTAACTGTGGGCTCCTGTAAAATCCAAAACAAGTACTGTCTTATTTCAAAGGGAAGAATCAGGCACATCCAAACAAAACCTAAGTCCAGAAAAGTAGCTCATGGGTGGACACCTGGGATTCACCTACGATCTGGGCTCCAAAGGGTTTTGGCAGCTCCCCTTCCCTGACTCTGCCATCCCTGGCACACACAGCTCATCTCACAGCCCAGGCCAGCTCCATTCCACACCTGCTGCTGCTCTTGGTGGTTGTCCCATGGTCCTGGCATCTCCAAAAAGCTGGGGTCACAACTGAAACTGAGGTTGCTTCTGACCTATCCTGGTGCAAAGCCTCAGCTTCTCTTCCTGACCCCTGGAATCCTGGGGTCTTCACTGCAACCAAGGCCACTCTCTGACCAGTGGGGTTTCCTGGCCTCTCATAGTGCCAGGCCTCAGCTGCTCTCTGTGACCCCTTCATGTAGGAGACTCTTACACAGTACCAAGTCCTGCTTCTGGCTTGACATGGAGGCTCCGGCCTCCTCTGGACCACAGCTTCTGTGTGCTGACCCTGTAGAAATTCTTCCCAGAAGATTTCATCACAGTGATGCTGGTCTCTTGTTACTTACAGCTGATTTTTCAGCCCCAGCTAACCAGCATCAATTGTCCCAGTAAAGAAAAGGGTTCACTTCAGGTTCTCTTATTACTTACAGCTGATTCTTCAGCCGTAGCTGACCAGAACCCATAGATTAGACAGTCCTGATGATCTCTGCTTCCCTTTGAAGCTTCACAAGCCAGGCCTCCATCATCTACGGCTCTTTCAGCATAACTGTTCCAAGTTCCACAACAGCAAACTCTAGGCACTCAATGACTTTTCCAGCTCAAAGTTCCAAATGCTTCCACAATCCTCATCCAAAAAAATCAAGGTCAGGTTTGTCACAGCAATACCCTACTCTCGGTACCATTTTCTGTTCTAGTTTGTCTTCAGTTGCTGTGACAAAACACACCGACACTACCAACTTGTGGAGGAAAGGGGTTTATTCAGCTCACATCTCCTGGGGTAGAGTTCATCACTCAGGGAGCCCAAGGTGGGAACTCAGGGCAGGAATCTGGAGGCAGCAGCTGAAGCACAGGCCATGAAGGAACGCTGCTTACTGGCTTGCTCCCCTGACACATGCCCAGCCTGCTTTCTTTTTTTTTAATTTTTGTTTTTTTATTGATGCTTTGTGTATTTCATACATCATTTTCCAATTCAGTTCAGGCATATTTCTCTTCCCCTTCTCCCCACCCCACCCCATCCCAGATCATGCATTCTTCCATAACTGTCCTGCATCTTTCTCTGTTTTTCTTTCATTTTTTAACAATAAGTGATAATTTATGAGTACAAGCATCCTTCATATAAAACCAATTTGCAAGCAGTTGTGCCCAAACCCACACACACAGCCCATGGGTCCCACCATCCAGCGGGGGGAGGGCTTGTATGTTCAATAAAGTTGATCAAATGAGTGTCTAGACTATATTGCTGTAGTTTCACAATTCACCCCAATCGCAGCCCTTACATTCTACCACGCTCCCTCTTCCACAGATTGTTCCCTAGGCTTAGAAAAGGGGTACAGGTGGATGAGAAGCAAAACAGTCTACTTTCTTTGGAGCTGTTTTCTTGGACTCTGGTCAGTTCTGGCTGTTTCCTTTCATGGGCTGACAGTTTGTCCAGGAATAACCTTTCGATCCTACTAATGAAGCACAAGCAATTAGATATATAGGTATTTAAACAGTACTAATTGTTATGGTAGGTTACTTTGGTATAGACACAGATGTTTGGATGGTATGTTAATCCA
>VZQC01011372.1:103922-167152 GCA_009823505.1 Rhizomys pruinosus
AGTTTCCTTATCTGTGTGTGTTTTTTTTTATTGAGCACTACTGTAGATGGATTGCTTACTGCTGGGAAAGGCAGAGTATGCCTTACTTCCGCGTTTCTAGATGTGCTTTCTGACTAGAACCTATCCCGTGGATTGAATTAGCACAGACGGAACATCTGGGCGTTTTAAAAGCTCAGGCTAGGCAAGAGGAAGAGACAGAGCTCTGTTGAGTTCAAGGCCTAGCTTGGTCTACAAAGTGAGGTTCAGGCTGGCGACGGACCATAACGCGGGAGAGACCCTGTCTCAAAAAGACCAAAAAAAAAAAAAAAAAAAAAACGATAGTTAGAATGCTGATAGGATTTACTTCATCCCAATGCAACGGTTATAATGAATGCAGTTTTGAGGAGGTTCTGGGGACATGCCCCGCATGAGGGTAAATATGAATAGGAAACATTTTGATATAAAGCTATCGAAGTGTAATAAAAGTAACCAATAAAAATTTTAAAATAACTTTATCTTTTTAGTTCTATTTCCTTTTTGCATGCATATATGTTTGTGTGCCCAGTCCGAGGCATTCAGATCCTGGCATGTCCATCTTACTCGTTGTCAGAACTTCCATGTAGGTCCTAGAAACAAAACTCAACACCTCTGGCTCGAGATGGCTACCTAGGAAATACTTGCAGGCACCAAAGTTGCCCCTTGGAATGACCATGACCATTTCTATTGTTAGTTTTTAGACGAATCACCCTGGACTCATATTGTTGGCCGACCGGTGCCAGTGTCGTACGTCCACACTTACACACTGCCAGCCATCTCTTCCAGCACCACGGGGGAGATCTTGCCCTCAGACCAGTCATTATTGTAGTTCATAGCCTTTACTGTGGAGTTGTGAATTCTTTTGCTGGATGAATGCCAAAGGCTTGCAAGAAGCCTGAAGAGTTTCTTCGGCAAGAGGGCCCAAACTTTGGCTTATGATTGTGCCTTGAAGCTTTTGCCCGCTTGGTAGAAGATTGCCAGAGTTTCGCCTACAGACCTAAGCCCTTTTGATTGCTTTATACTTGCCGCCAGTAAAACACAGAAAAGATCATATTGTTAGGCCACCATCTATTGCCTGAAATATAAAAGTCGATCATGTTCCCCGTTTACTTTTACGGCTAGGCCTACTGAACCTTGAATTCTGTTTCCTATCCTGAACTTCAATTGTTAATTTTTTTGTTGTTAAATTTATTTCTTTTTTATAATTTATGTGTATTGAGTGACGGTATGCATGCAGTTGTGAAAACCCGTATGTCCTGCAATGCCGCGGCGATGGTCAGAACCCCATTTCGAGGGTGTGGAATCCCATGAAACTGGAGTTCTCCTGGATTGGAGCCACAGACGGTTCATAGCCGCCATGTGACTGTGTGGGGATCGATACCGGACTATCTCGCCCAGAGCAGTCAGTTGCCTCTTAATGCCCTAGTCAAACGTATCCAGTAATCCTTGAAGCCTTCCTTACATCTAGCACCCCATCCGTTATTACATTTGTGCTAGCTTTCTGTAATGTCCTTCGCGAAAACCTATGCAACCTGTGAGAGATATAAAAGCTTAAGATTCAGAAATAAATTCCTTCGAGTTGGTTGTCCGTGTCCTATATCAGAGTGGTGATCCAGGTCTCGGAACCTAGAGTTCCACATAAATGGCGACCGAACAGGGACCTGAATGATCAACTGAACAGGCCACCGACTCCTGCAGACAGAGGTAAGCAGCAACGGGACACCAGGTCAGCACAAATCCATTTGTTACAGTAATTCATCATTTTTTGAAGGAGATAAATGTTAAAGCTTTACTCTCTCTGTTAGTAACATGTTATAAAATAGTTTTAGAATACAATCCACAGTTTGAAGATACTGCAGCACTGGGAGAAAGTGAAAGTAAATGTACAAAAGGCTTATAAGCAAGAATAAGAAAATCCCTCCAGATTGGTGGGTTTCATGGGCAATTATTCACTCAGTATTGATAAGATTGGAAGGAAAAACATGTGATATTAAATCCTCTACAGTTAAATCCTTACATGAATATGAAATTAATGACAATGATAAATGGCATATTTTTGCTGAGAAAGCTATCATGTTCAGTGAGGTGATTCCCTTGCAGGGGGTGGCTGCAGACACCTCGGGCAAGAGTTCCCTCCACCGCCACCTGAGTGGTCTACTCCCCCCAAAATTTTCCAAATCCAGTTTCCTTGATGGCTCCTTCTGCCCCAACCCTCCTACTACTTCTCCTCAGATAAATTTCCCCACTACTTCACCTTTTCTAAATAGCAATAAATCTGTTCTGCCTCCTCCTCGCGAATATCCTCCTTGGCTTGCTTTTTGGTTTTTGTTTTTTTTGTTTTTTTTGTTTTTTTTTTTTTTGGTCTGTTCGAGACAGGGTCTCCCCAGCTGTCCTGGAACTAACTCTGTAGACCAGGCTGGCACTGAACTCACAAAGATCCACCTGCCTCTGCCTCCCAAGTGCTAGGATTAAAGGTGTGCACTACCACGCCCAGTTTCCAGTTTTCTTTAACCACCCACAGCAAGGTATTAACTCTTGGAATACATTGGGGTTTGATGTTATGACCAATTTCAAAAAGGCCTGCACCATTTATGGAGCAACTTCTAAATTTAATATTGAATTCTTAAAAACCTGGGCGAATAATTGGCTCCCGCATGATTTTTCCTTTTTAGCAAAAATGGTGCTTAGACCTCAACAATTTTTACAATGGCAAATGTGGGTTTCTGATGAAGCTAAGCAGGTATTGCAGGATCAGATTTCTCGTGGTAATCCTGCCCATTTAACTTATGATATGCTGACAGGCACAGGGACAGTGGCAAATGCTCAATCTCAATCGGATCAAATCCGAGTGCCTATGATGTACTGGATTAAGGAAGTAGCCATTTGAACATGGAAAAAATTGACACAGATGCAGCTGGAGGGTCTTTTGTAAAAATTGTGCAAGGTCCTTCTAAAGATTATACTCAATTTATTAGTGGATTACAAGATACTATTAAGAAAACTATAAAGAATACTGCTTTACAACAGATCTTTCTTAAACAACTGGTTTATGATAATACTAATAAAGACTGCCAGAAAGTTATCAGACCAATAAGAGATTCAGGAACAACTATAAATTACATAAAAACTTGTAAAAATATTAACTCTTTCAAACATAAGACAAAAATAACAACTTTAAAAATTTTACAGTCCATCAAACATCTAATGTTAAATGTTACAACTATGACAAGATGGGACATGTACGTAAAGACTGTCACATCCCTAATCAACTTCCTAAAAACTCTGTTAATTCCTCTACAAAAGAAAGCCCCCTGGAATGTGCCCAAAGTACAAAAAGGGGCTTTATTGGCTTAAAAAATGTAAATCTAAATTTAATTAAAAAAATACAGGACAAANTGGAGTTTCAGACGGCTCTCGGCCGCCATGTGGGTGCTGGGGATCGAACCCGGGTCCTCTGTAAGAGCAGTCGGCGCTCTTAACCGCTAGGCCATCTCTCCAGCCCCCGCCTTTTCTAAATAGCAATAAATCTGTGCTGCCTCCTCCTAGTGAATATCTTCCTTGGCTTGCTTTTCCAGTTTTCTTTAACCACATTCAGCAAGGTATTAACTCTTGGAATGCATTGGGGTTTGATGTTATGACCTACACCCTTTATGGAGCAGCTTCTAAATTTAATATTGAATACTTGAAAACCTGGATGAATAATTGGCTCCCATATAATTTTTCAATTTTAGCAAAAATGATACTTACACCTCAACAATTTTTACAATGACAAATATGGGTTTCCAATAAAGCTAAGCAAATGTTACAGGATCATATTTCTCGTGGTAGTCCTGCCTATTTAACTTATGACGTACTAACAGGCACAGGGACAGTGGCAAATACTCAATCTTAATCGATTCAAATCCAATTGCCTATGATGTACTGGATTAAGGAGGTAGCCATTAGAACATGAAAAAAAAATTGACACAGATACAGCTGGAGGATCTTGTATAAAAATTGTACAAGTTCCTTCTAAAGATTATACTCAATTTATTAGTAAATTACAAGATACTATTTAAAAAAACTATAAAAAGAATACTACTACACAACAGATCCTTCTTAAAAAATTGGCTTATGATAATACTAATAAAGACTGCTAGGAAGTTATCAGACCAATAAAAAATTCAGGAACTATGGATTACATGAAAGCTTATAGGAATATTGGTTCTATCAAACATAAGGCTAGAATAGCAGCTCTAGAAACTTTTGCAGTCCATAAAGCATCTAATGTTAAATGTTGCAACTGTGGCAAAATGGGACATATACGTAAAGACTGCTGTGTCCCTAATCAACTTCCTAAAAACCCTGTTAATTCTTCTGCAGAAAGAAAGCCCCCTAAAGTGTGCCCTAGGTGCAAAAAAGGGGTCCATTGGCTTAGAGAATGTAGATCTAAATTTGATAAGAAAAAAAACCTGATATAGGACAAAGACAAACCGTATCAGGGAAACTAATACAGGGGCCTACCCTCGGCCCCGGACAAACTGAGGGAATACAAGCTTTAAATAATAAACCTAATATTTTGTTATTATAAACAACTACTAAGGGCAGTGCTGCTAATGATATTCCAGCCCCTAAAACCTTGGAGTTACTTTTTATACATAATCCTCATAAAATACCAACAGGATATTATGGCCCTATTCCAAAAAACACAGTTGGACTATTATTAGGTAATTGGTGCATTTTTTTTGAAGTGAGCCAAATTATTAAGCATAAGCAATGAATGTAAGTAACATTCATGTCAAACCAATTTGCAAGTATCTATGTCCAAATTTTGAACAACCCAAGGTTTCCATAGTCCAGTTGGAGAAGCTTGTATGCACAGGCATGTTGATCAAATAGGAGTCCAGTCTATATTGCTGTAGTCTCATGATTCACCCCAATCTCTCCGCAGCCCTTACATTCTACCACGAGAGAAATTTCTCTTATTTTGCATGTATCCAGAAATCTCCCTAAAGGAGAATTTATTGCACAACTGTTACTCCATCTGTATTGTCATCCTAAGAATAGAACTAATAATAATAGAACTGGAGGCTTTGGCAGCACCACCCCATTTGCTGCATTGACCACCCTACTCCAGGAACATTCTAGACCCATGTTGACCCTTTATATAAAAGGAAAGACATTTACTGGCATGTTAGATACAGGAGCTGATGTTTCAATCATTCACATGGAGGAATGGCCTGATTCCTGGCCTAAAGAAAGAGCCAAGGCTACTCTGTCAGGAGTAGGCTCATCATCAGCTGAACAAACTTTTATCAGTGCTGAGATTTTATGAGCACAAGGGGATGATAACATTTTATTTTTATTTATTTATTTATTTATTTATTTATTTATTTATTTATTTATTTTTATCAAATCTAGACCCGTGTCCCCCCCCATTCCCCACCCCACCAGAGCTTATGCATTCTGCCAAACATGCTTTTCATCTCTTTCTTAGTCTTTCTCAATATTCTCCATGTGGAAGTTGATTGTTTTGAGCAGAATTTCACTGTTTCAATCAGTTCTTCGATGCAGTCCTTTCTGTTGTTGTTTCCAATATGCATCACTCCCACCATACTACTTGGTTACAAATTGGCCTTACTGATTATATGGGACAGTTACAGTATGGACTTCCTACAGGAAAATTATAAACATTTATTAAATGTACTAAATTTGTTATTAACAATATTGTTTCTTCCTCTCCAATCCCTAAAGCTTCCATTTATTTTACAGATACCTCAATAAATGGTAAGTATGCCATTGTTGGTCCTGACATCCAAAAGTCCTCTGTTGGACCATATCATTCAGTTCAATGTTCTAAACACTTTACATTAATTTAATTACTAACAAAAATACACAAACCTTTAAACATAGCATCTGACTCTCAGTATGTTGTCCAGCTCTTCCCCATGTAGTTACAGCCTCCTTACATTCTACTGACCCTACACTATACACTCTTCTTTTCACAACTTCAAACTTTGTTACAAAATTGTACCTGTCCTTTATATATCACTCATATCCATTCACATTCAAACCTACCTAAACCTTAGCTGAGGGTAATGCCTTGGCTAATGCCCTGACTATGCCTATATTTTCTACACCTCAACAAAAACATCCTGCCTTATATTCAAATACTTTTCATCTACACAATGCCTATAAAATCCCTCTTTCTCAAACATGCTCAACTGTATGCTCCTGTTGTATTTGTGTCCACCTTCACTTCTACTACCCCCAGAGACTCTACATTCTAATCATATCTAACAAACTAATTTTACACATTTTCCCACACAAGGAGCCAATCTTCTTTTCATGGTTATTACCCATTCATCCTTTGTTTAAACAGTACCCACAAAAAAGGGGAGGATAGCAACTATATATGGTCCCTTCCCCCAATTACCTTTCACATTATCTATCAATTTTTACATCTTCCCAAATCCCACTCCTTAACTAACACTAATTCACATTTTTTTTGTATGTGTACGAATGTACTGTCTGCATGTAGGTTTGTGCACCTGTGTTGTGCAATGCCGTAGAGTTCAGAAGAGGTTCTCGATTCCCCTGGAACTGGAGTTCTCCTGGAATTGGAGTTACAGACGTTCTTAGCCGCCATGTGGGTGCTGGGGATCAAACTCCCGGTCCTCTGCAAGAGCAGTAGGTGCTCTTAACCAGTAGGCTATCTCTCCAGCCTTGCTAATTCACATTTTACTTCCTCTTAAAAACCATGTCTACTGGAACCTATTCCAGTTGTAATAAACCAGGTCAATTAAAAATAATGGGAAAGAGATATGTTCTTATTACCTTAGGTGATGGATCAGACATTTGGGCTCTGCTCCATTGCCAGAACCTTGGATAGACACTTTGTTACTGCATGAATTACTTTTTTTACCTTTCTGTAGAGCAAAATGTTTCATTGATTGGATCATAACAGGCATTATTGGGTTTAAACAATTATCACAATAGGAACAGTTTCAGGCATGACCCTACATAACTATACAAAATCATAATTTCATTACCAGATGGTACAACCAGTCACTGTTTGGGCTCAGCAATGACAGATTTGCTGCTCAAATTTCTGAACTTCAAGATATTATTATCTGGTTAGGAGATAATGTTGACTGATTGCATCAACAGTTAAAATTACATTGCCATTGAAACTTTTCTACCTTTTGTATAATTAATACTGTATTAGTCACTTTTGCATTGCTGTGATAAAACACCATGACCAAGGAACTTATAAAAGGAAGAGTTTATTTGAGCTTACGATTGATGGTTCCAGGGAATTAGAATCCATTGTGGTGGGAGGCGTGGCAGCTGGATCTGGAGCAGCAAGCTGAGGGTCACATTTCACAATGAGCACAGGAAGCAGAGAGAGCAACTGGAGACCACGAGGCTTGTTAAACTCACTAAGCCTGCCCCCAATAACGTACTTCCTCTAGCATGGCCACACCTTCTAAGACCTCCAAAAACAGTGCCACCAACTGGAGACAAATGTCTGAATACTTACAGCCTAAGGGGGACACTCATTCAAACCACCACAAATACCCTCTATAACTCTACTAACCACCCTTGGAAGAAGGTGAAGAATCATCTTCTAGACCTCTGGCATAATTTCTCCTTAGATATTTCAGAGATACAAAAAGACAGAACAGACATTTGCTCATACTCCCAGTGAACTGTTTTCCTTAGATTTTTATGATGCTCTGTCATCTACCCTGTCTAAATTAAACCCAGTGCATTGGTTTTCTGGGGATTCATTACTTCCTTTTATAATTGGACTTTGCTCAATTCTCTTATTTTACATAGGATTCCAATGGGCCTGGCGGCACTCTTCAGGAACCCATGAGAAATTTATAGCTCTTGCTGTCAGTCTTAACAAGAAATGGAGAATTGTGGAGTTATGGATTCTCTGGCTGGATGAATGTCAAAGGCTTGAAAGAAGCCTCTCAAAAAGTTGGAGGACAGCCGACTTGGTATGATTGTGTTTGAATGCTTGGGCTTGGTAGAAGCTTGCAGAGTTTAGCTAAGACTCTGCCCTTGATTGTTTATACTTAGAATGTAAACACATCGCCAGGCATGGTGGCACATGCCTTTAATTCCAGCACTCAGGAGGCAGAGGCAGGTGGATTGCTATGAGTTCAAGGCCAGCCTGGTCTACAGAGTGAGTTCCAGGACAGNTGGAGAAATGATGACCCTATTTGGGTAGAACAGTGGCCCCTCTCCAAAACAACATTGGAGGCTGCCCATGCTTTAGTTCAGGAACAGTTAAATGCTGGACATATTGTCCCTTCAACCTCACATTGGAATACTCCTATTTTTGTCATGGAAGAAGTTTGGAAAAGGGAGATTGTAAAGATCTGAGGGAAGTAAATAAAACATGAGTACTTATGGGGGCCACTCAGCCAAGGGATTGCCAACCCCCAGTGGCCATCCCTAAGATTGGCATATGGTGTATAGATGTTAAAGATTGCTTTTCTTTACATATTCCCTGTGTCTGGTTGACTGTCAGTGGATTTTGCCTTCAGTATTCCCTCCTTAAATCTGCAGGAGCCATACAAGCGATATCAGTGGGTCATTCTGCCACAAGGTATGGCCAACAGCCCAACCATATATCCAGTTTATGTATCTTTAGCCATAGAACCCATTCGAAGGAGGTATCCTCAGCTGTATATAATTCATTATATGGATGATATACTATTGGCAATGGAGCAGGAGACCTTGCTATTAATCACTGTGTGAGATCTTCAAGTTGCTCTAAGGCTAGCCAACTTACTAATTGCCCCTGAAAAGGTACAAAAAGATATTCCATACCAATATTTGGGACATCAACTGCTCCGCAATGGGGTATGCCCTCAAAAAATTTCACTTAGGTTAGACACCTTAAAAACTTTAAATGATTTTCAAAAATTTTGGGGGGATATCAATTAGATTAGGCCCAGTTTAGGCATAACTACAGGACAAATCTGACCCCTCTTTGACATCCTGCAAGGGGATTCGGATCCGACCTCCCCTTCGAGCCTTCACCGGGACAGGGCAAACCAACTGTATTCAAGTATCAAAAGTCTTGAAAAAAGGCGCATCATAACTATGTCCGGATCTATTTCCTTATGGCTTTAACAATTGTTGGATGGAGAGATGGCCTAGCGGTTAAGAGCGAGCGCCGACCGCTCGTGCACGGAGGACCTGGTTCGATCCCCACACCCAATGCGGCTGAAAATATAAATTCAAATCCAGGAGGACTTCCAGCTCCAGGAGGAAATCGAGCCTCAATTACTCGACCTCCACGGCATATGGCACGACAGGGGAGTGCACAGACTTGCAATGCAACCAATACATTCACACAAGTAAATAAATAAAATTAAATAAAAAAAGATTTAATTGACCAATATTGTCCACCACAGGCCCCTACGGGAGTTGTTTTTTGGAAGAAGGACCCATTCTATTGGTTCATTCCAAGCACCCCCAATCCAAAATTGTGGTTTCCTACCCTCAGGCAATGACTACTCTCCTCTTTAAAGCACAAAGGTTTGATTGTACAGTCTTTATGGAAAGCAGCCAGCATGGTAATTGTTACACCTTTGTACTTGCGCATCAAAAATTGATGTGTTCAGAATAATAATTAAATGTTTGGGCTATTTTCTATCCTACTACATCAAAGCAATTTTGATTAATCATTATCCTCTTAATATGTTAACTCTTTTTACAAGTGCACATTTGCGTTCTTCCCTAAAATTTTATCTTCCCAAACCTTTCCCAAAGGATCGCGAATTCTGTTCTTTACATGATGGCCATTCATCACTGGTAATTGCTGCAGTATGTAATCATATCCAATAGTTAAGGAGCCAAGGTAGACACAGATCTCCCAGTGACAGAGGTCAAGCCATAACCTGGCCTTACACTCTTCCCAGAGGAGACACTAAATGTTTTACAGACAGCCAATACGGCCAGGCTGTCCACCCTTAGATAGATCGGCGGCTTTACATTCGACCTTATCCAAAATTCCATTTTCAACCTCTACTTTTACAACTTTACAAGGGCTGCTTTGGCACAGTGTGACACAGCCTGCTTTTAATAGGTCATCTATAGCAGCCATACCCTTTGCCAGACCCACTTAGTCGAGGGGAAACTGAACTGGCAGATAAAAAATTACTAAAGGTCACTGCAACTGTGTTTCTACCTCCAACAGATCTTTACTACATAAAGGGACAATCACATCTACACTGTGCACGAAACCCACGTCCATGCTGATATCAGGTCCTCGCTTCACAACCAGCATAATAAGATTAAAGCGAAACAATTTGTTAAAATTGTCACTATTGGTGTTGAATTTCTCGGCTGACCACATGAGCGAGTCAATTAAAGGTCTTACACCAATCAATATCTGCAAGGCATGGGAGGTAATTCATGTAACCAGGTTTGGCAAGCTTTTCAGATATATATAGAATGTTCTGTAGATACTATATTTCCACATTAAGTTTTCCTCCACTTATCAGTGAAATAAGATAAAGGATGTTTAAGCACACTGTTTACAAGCCTTTGCCTATATGGAAGTGCCAAGACAATATAAAACTGATAATGGCCCTGCATACACCAGTGTGGGGTTTGCACATTTATTGCAGGGACATTTAACATAACTTCAAAAACAGGCATCACCTTAATCTCGGCGGTAGGCTATTTGTGGGAGGAGCTCACGCCACTTTTAAAATTGTTCTTACTTAAAGCTAAAAAGAGGGGACTCGGAGACACTCGTTCCCATTCTACCATCATCTCTTATACTTATTACATCTTTAAATTTTTTGAATGTGGATCCCATGATTGCTACAGCAGAGATCGTCATTGGGCGACCCCTATACATGATAAAAGCCATGGCTAAAAATAGGAAAAGAACACTTTTGGGCCTCTGGAAAGGACAGATCCAGATTTTGTATGGGCCGAGGGTCTGTATGTGTTTTCCCACAAGATGGCAAAAGTCCGATATGGGTGCCTGAGCGATGTGTGTGTCATGTTATTGCTGATTCACAGTTGGCAGGAGACATTCTGGGCATTCGTGAAGAATCCTCCAATCCTGATGCCGGTGGAGATCCACAGTTGTTGGCCTGGCCTGCCTTAGTACCAACCTCAGCCTAGAAAAGGCTGCCATTTTGGAGTATCTTGAGGAGGCCAATCTAACAATGGTTTTTCACTTGAGAGATACCCTATCTTTTCCTAAGGTCTTAAATGAATCCTCCACTAATCAAACCTCATCTTTTCTAAGTAATTGTATAATTCTTAGCAATTCGTCTATCGCAGATTTTTCTCCCAATGCTAACAATGCTTTTGTTGTTCGGCCTCGACAATATTTGGGCCCTTATTGAGACTTCCATATTATTGGGGCTCTGCACTGCCCCCCTGGGGCAGATGTTGCCTGGACCATTCGCCACACATGCATTGCCTAGATGCTGTACCCGGCTTTGGTAGACAAATTATGGTTTGGTTTTTATCAGGTACCCCATATGAAATGCCCTCTTCGACTTTGGGATCTTTCACTTTCACTACTACCGCATGGTAAAAAAATAAAATTATTGAGTCTATTGTATGTGGTTAATGCCCCTCTCTCGGGAGAAGTTCTTAATTTTTCCCACCAGGTATGCTGCTTGAGAAGCTGTTGGAATGATGAGGAATCAGCATTGCTGGTTCACGTTCCAGGTGTAGTTCTCATGCCAGTCTGCCACACAGAAGAAAATCACCTTGTTCTCACACGTCAAAAAGAGACTTTGGCACTACTGAGGTGTTCTCTCAGCCATTGCAGTTGCCGCTGCTGTTGCTACAACCTCTGGCATTGCCCTATCCCACTCAGCTCTTACAAGAAGACAGTGATGGATAGCTATTTGGGGAAGTATGCTGCTGCTCAGAACACAGAAAATTAATTATAAGGTCTGCAATTGGCAGGTCTATTAATTAAGGAATGGAGCAGGACACTGGCCCTAGGCCTGATAACCCTGGGTACTGCTACACTAGCCTTGGTCTGCCTTTGCTGTATGGGGAAGCAAAAGGCCCAGCGCCACTTTCATGCTTTCCTTGGCAGCAGAAAACCCCACTCCTCAGGTATGGTTGAGCATGCAGTACATGTAGTGATCAATTAAGTTAAGACCTGGGGATGTCATCAACTAAGATAGAAGGTTCTAGGGTGGCCTGAGCAGGCTATTTTGAATGGGATGGGGTAAGATAGATGTCAATGTCCTGGGCAACCTGAGACAGATACTCATTTATATATACAAGAAGGGTGATCTGGTTGGGTCCTGGGCCCAGGGGATCTTGCTGACCAGCTTTGTTTGACAAGGTATTTATCTATGCTGACATTTGTTACTCCTTTTTGAGAAGGCCTGATTACCACCGAGAACCACTGTGACTGGGGCGAGGAATTTGACCTTGGTTTTTTCTTGTGCTGTGCCAATGTATATAAGGCCCCCTGCTTCTCTTCAACAAATGGATTCAGCCTTCTCTAAGAATTGATGACCCATGTCTTGTCCCCTTACATCAGCAGCTTGCCTGACCCTTGGGGATGCAGGTGCGCAGGCGCTAAGCTGTTTTCTGCCAGTAGGCTAACAGTTTCTAGGCTGAGCTTGCAGGAGACAGGGAGGGATGGAAGAAAGTATATCCTATGGGACAAGGAAACCGACTAGAGAAAGTTCCGGAGATAGATTCAGTTTTATTCATGACAGCAATGCGTTTATATACTGAAGGTTACTGTGCTCTGGCAAGGAAGTTGGAGGCAGGAGGATATGAATGAGAGCAAGGGAAGAGCGAGCCATCTTGGCTCCTATGGGGAGGGGACTGCAGGGCTCCTGTTTGTGCAACAGTTAAATAGGAGGTGTGACATTGTTGCTCAATATTAAGGGAAGGGCATCTGGATATGGAACTTGCGAGTATAGGTGGGAGGAATATGCATATCTGATATAGGATATGGAGCATACATAACCACAGAGACAATGATGTCACAGGATTATAGATAATCTCAGTGGTCCTTGGGACATTGTTTTAAGGGCCTTGCTCAGCCAGGCAAGTTTATTCTACGCTCTCCTTGTTTAATTAAAATGGAGCAGTGCAGGCGTTGGGTGGTACAACACTTTAATCCTAGCCTTGGGAGGGAGAGGCAGATGGATCTTTGTGAGTCAAGGCAAGCCTGTCTATACGGAAATTCTAGGACAAGCTGGGGCTACAGGGAGACTTGCCCTCAAAAAACAAAAAAAAAAAAAAAAAAAAAATTAAAATAAATAAAAAATAAAATGGAGGAGTAATGATAGTCCTCCAGAAGTTTTCGGATGGTCTGATATTGGATTAAAGACATTTGAGCTGTAATTCCAAACTGGCTTTTGACAAGGCAGAAAGTCAACTTTGTGAGGTAAGAATTAGTTTTAACAAAAAAGGATTATCCTGTGGCCTAGGGGAACTTAGGCTGCAGGTAACGGAGCTTTTGTTAAAAGGGATCTTTCTTGGCCAGAGGCATGCAAATGCTTAATAGGCAGTTGCTATGACTTCAGGTGGCTTTAACTTTCTTTTAAACATAATTGTGTCGTGATCAAAACCGACATAAGAATGCAAGAGACTATGAGTATGTAATTTGCCTAAAATGGTTGGAACTCTTTAAAATGGACAAGTAAAAGTGTAGCTGTATCCATTAAACTAAGGTATGGGTAGACATAGTCTCTAAATACATTGTTGTTCACACATTAAAGACATAAGCTGGGCATGGTGGCGATGCCTTTATTCTAGCATTTGGGGGCAGAGGCAGTGAATCTTTGTGAGTTTAAGTCCAGCCTGGTCTACAGGTGGAGTTCCAGGACAGCTGGTGCTAGAGGACCTGTTCGAAATACAAAATATAATAAAATAAGACATACAAGGCATACATATGCAAATGAATACTTATAGAAGTGACTTCCTTATTTTAGATGAAATATACAAGATATTACTTGAACTTGTGATGGTTCCTGGGTGTCATTTTGACTGGACTAAGGAACAAGTTAGAGAAAAGGATCTTCGGATTGGACTACCTAAAACTGGATGGCCCCAAGATTGGAGTGTACTTTCTGTGAGCAGGGTATAAAGGCATGGCCAGAGGTAGTAGGTCCCTTTTTTTTCTGCAGCTTGCCTCTCTCACACTGCTGAGTTTGTCTTGCTGATGCTGTTATACTCGGATCCAGCGTGTACTGATTAATGGCAGATCTTTTGGAATCCATCGGGCCTTCACACCAGATTGAGACTTGAGACATCCGGCCTTGTGGATTGAGCAGTTTCCTGGATTCTAGGCCTCTCCAGTGAGGCACGGCTACTGTTGGACTCCTTGACTCTGTCACATGAGCAAATTAATAATGTCTTAGCTATGTATTCGTCCTGTTGCTTCTATTTTCTTAGAGAACCCTGACTAATATCCATTTTTTGGTAAAAGAAGTGGTTCTAGAGAAAAGAATTGAAAGGATGAATTCCTTTAGTGGGCTTAGTAGTTTCTGGAGCCAGATCTCCAATCCAATGAAGCGTGAGTTACTGAGTTTCTGGTGGCTGAAGAGGATGTATCTTGGGTGAGGACTATTTTGATGTTTATGAGTAGAATCCATTTGACTACCTACTTTCCTCTTCGTGAGGAAGCAGGTTTAGCATTCTTATTTTAATAAAAAAAACCATTTTGGTAGAATTGCAGAAAAAATAAGGCATAAATAATGATGATGTTGACTGGTTGCTCCTGGCATTTCTGGATAAAGTGATAGAGGATAATAAGGAGCTCAGTGATAATATTAACCAGCTCCAGATTCATATCAACAGTTTAAAAGTTTCTCAGTTTTCCCTGAGAGTCTTTTCTCCAGCAGCCAAAAAACTAAGTGGCAGAAAATCAAGCTGGAGCCTTATTATACATTTGGCTAATTTACAAACGCAAATTTAATTCCCAGACACAAAGAGTGTCAGCAGTCAAAGCAAGAGCACTGGTGGGGAAAGGTTGGAACCTTGAAACTTGGGATGGATATGTGTGTGAGAACCATGATGATGAGGATTTTGAACTCTAGGATTCTGAGGGATTTTCTTATTGAGGAATTATCTCCACCCTCAAGCAGGAATCCCCTGCGATCCTTCCACTTGCCTGAGGACTAATCTCCCCTCCAGTGGGAGCTATGTCCTCAGGGCCAAAATTGGTTTGTTAGACTATAACAGATTGAAGGCTAAGAGGCTTCAGGGTGGTTGAGAAAGTTTGATGGTTCTGCATGAGGAGGTGACTACAACTAAGAAATTAAATGGAACGGGTGGGGGCACGTTTAATCCTGAGCACTTGGGAGGCAGAGCAGTGATCTTTGTGGTTTCAAGGGCCAGCCTGGTCTACAGGTGAGTTAGGGAAGCTGGGGCTACGGGGGACGTGTCTTGAAAAAGACAAAAAAAAAAAAAAAAGAATATTAATGAGTTGGATTCATTTAGGCAGAAGCCTAGGAATATGTGTGGGAATGGATTTTTAAGGGTGTGGGATATGGTGGAAGGAATATAAAATTTGGATCAGACTGAGTTTACGTATGGAGCCATGAGTAGAGATTCGTAGGTTTGATGGAGCTGGGCAGTTTAAAAAGGTGTTAAAGTTTATTTGAATGGTTGGTGACGTATTTATTAAAACATAGCCTACTAACAACGAGTTAGAAATGCCTGATATTCATTGGCTAAGTATTGATGAAGGGATTGTGAGGTCAGGTAGATGGGCATGCTTGAGTGGTTTCGAAGTGTAAAACCACATTTCTCCACAATATGAGGACCTAGGAGACATGCCTTTCACTGAGTTATAAGATGGAAAGTACTGAGACACACAAGAATATTTTGGAAGAAGCTTTTGTTTTTTGCTTTATTTCTTATGCCGGAATTTACAGTTAGAGAAGTTGTTGCCCACTTGCATAAATTAAATGTTCATGTAATAGGCTTAACAGGATCAGGGTAGGATCGGTGGCAGCACTGAATCGCTGAAGGCCAGGTGAGCACAGTTATCATAGTTATGGCCAGCCCAAGACAAATGCCTATAATGGCGATGACAAAATGATGCTTTTGGATGGCTAATTATCATTTTGGTTGTTCCAGAACCCAATATATAAGAGCATACTAAGTTTTATTTGATTTGTATAAGTAGGAAAGCTCTAGAACAAATGACAGGAAGTCAACATTGGATTTAAGCAGTAGAGAATCCCGTCCAGTTAACCAATTTCCAGACTGTTTGGACAGTTCAGGACCAAAACCTTTGAATGATAGGGGTGGTGGGATATCCAGATGAGAGACTTGTCAACAATACAAAGGTTATGCGGTTTTGCCTTCTCTGTCTTCCCCATGACTTGAGGCCTTTTCTAGGGTAATTATAACTGGGGAAAAGGAAATAATCGGAGTTTTCGAGGCTTATTGGATACTGGTTCTGTGTTGACACTGATCCCAGGAGTAGCCTAAAAAGCATTGTGGCCTCCAGTTAAAGTAGGGGCTATGGAGGTCAGGTGATAAAATGGAGTTTTGGTGAAGTTGACTCACGGTGGGCCCAGTGTGTCACAGAACTCATCCTGTGGTTATTTCCCAGTCCCAGAATATAATTATTGGGTAGATATAATTAGAAATTGGGAGAATCCCCACATTGGTTCTGTGACCTGTGGAGTGAGGGCTAACCATTGGTTTTGCCTCTACCAGGAAAATAGTGAACCAACAGTATCGTGTCCTGGGAGATCTGCAGAGATTGGGGCAGATCAATGATTTGAAAGATGCAGGGGTATTGATTCCTACCAAATCTCCATTTAACTCTCCAATTTGGCCTGTGCAAGACAGATGGATCATGAAGAATAACAGTTGACTATCGAAAACTAAACCAAGTAGTTACACCAATTGCAGCCACTGTAAAAGATGTGGTGTCCTTACTTGAACAAATTAATATGTCTCCTGTTTACTGGTAATGCGTATTAACTCTGTGCCATGCTTTTTCTCCATCGGTTCATAAGGACCACCAGAAGCTATTTGTTTTCAGCTGGCAAGGGCAACAGTATAACTTTACTGTTTTACCTCAGGAGTATGTTAACTCTCCAACCTTCTGCCATAACTTAGTTAGAAGGGATCTTGATTGCCTGAGTCTTCCACAAAATATCATACTGGTTCACTATATTGATGATTGTTATTGTATTGGACTTAGTTAACAGGAGGTGCAGCTTAGTCTAGATTGTTTGTAAGGAATATCGATGAGAGGTATTTGGGAAATAAATCCAATTAAATTTCAAGGGCCATCTACCTCATGAAGTTTCTAGGAGTTCAGTGGTGTGAGCATGCAGAGACATTCCTAAGGTAAAGAATAAGTTGTTGCCTGGCCCCTCCCTCTATCAAGAAAGAAGCACAACGTTGGGTGGGCCTTTTTGGATTCTGAGGCAGCACATTCCTCATCAGGCTGTGTTACTACAACCCATATTGATCAGGTGACTTGGAAGGCAGCAAAGTTTTGAGTGGGGCTTGGAACAGGGAAAGGCTCTTCAACAGGTCCAAGATGCAGTGCAGGCTGCTCTGCCCTAGGGCCATATGATCCAGGAGACCAATGGTGCTTGAGTTATCAGTGGAAGACAGAGATGCTCTCTGGAGTCTTTGGCAGGCTCCCATAGGGGAAACACATCGGAGGCCCTTGGGATCTTGGACCAAGGCTCTACCTTCATCTACAAACAACTATTCTCCTTTGAGAGACGCTCTTAGCTTGCTATTAGGCCTCAGTGGAATAACGTTTTGTATCATGGGCCCAAGTCACCATGGACCTAGAGTGACATCAATGAGCTGGGTGTTATCTGACCACCAGACCATAAAGTAGGATGCGCACAGCAACAGTCCAATGTCAAATGGAAGTGGTACTTAATGCAGGCTGGGAGGCCTGAGGCCAGAGCAATTTACATGAGAAGCTTGCCAATGCTAGTGGTTCCACCTGTACAATGCTCTGTGCTTAGCATGCAACTTAATGGCTTCATGGGTTTTCTATGTAAGGCACCAGAGCTTAACTTCCCTCTTAGTAACTGCTTTTTTTTTTTTTGGTTAAGTTTTAGTTTATTTATTATTTATGTGTATGAGTGTATGTTTGCATGTAGGTCTGGTGCACCTGTGTCTTCCAATGACAGAGTAAGAAGGAGGACCTCGATTCCCTGGAACTGGGGTTTTAAAGACAGTTATTAGCCAACCAGTAGTGGGTGGGAATTGAACACGGATCCTCTGCAAGAGCAGTCAGCTTCTTAACTGCTGACCCATCTCATCAGCCCCCGTATGTTTTTAAAGTGTCCATAGTTTGTTTGTTTGTATTGTCATTCAGTTCCAGGGAATGCTTTCTTCTTTGGCTTGTCTTTTTTGTTTTTTTTTTTGGTCTTTTGGAGACAGGGTCTCCTGTAGCCCCAGCATGTTCCCTGGAACTCACTCTGATAGACCAGGCTGGCTTGAACTCACAAAGTCTGCGTGCTTTCTGCTCAAAGTGCTATGTAAAGGGCATAGAAGCCACCAATCCTGCCTTTTCTTTAATTTCTTTCTTTGACCCATTCTTATTCAGGAGTGTGTGTTTAGTCTCCATATGTTTAGCTCTTGTTAGATTGTAGGGCTTTCCTGTTATTTGTATAATGTGGAGCTTGTTTTGCACTGTAGGTCTGATAGATGCATGGAAGATTTTTTCATTTCTTTTGTACTTGTTGAGGTTTTTTTTTTCTGCTGCCAGTATGTGGTCGATTTTGGAGATGTTCCCTGGGGTGCTGATAGTATGTGAAAGTATATTCTCTGATATTTGTTTGGAATATTTGGTAAATGTCTGTGATGTCCTTTTTGTTGAATCTATCATTCAGTTCAGAGTCTCTCTGTTCTTCTTTGATGTGGTTGACTGGTCGAAGGGTCAGGTGCGTATTTTAAGTCCTAACTATGGAGTGTGTTGGTTAATTGATGTTATTTGGAACAAACAACAACCACAGAAAATACTGCATCACAGAACTGACCAACCAGGTGAACTTCTGCTCATAAACAGTCAACTTCGCCATGGAGAATTTTGAGAAAGACTGAGGAAAGAGATGAAAGGCATGTTTGGCAGAACGCATAAGCTCTGATGGGGTGGGATAGGTGGAGTTACACGGGTCTATATCTGCATTCAGTAGTAACATAATTGTACAAAAAAAAAAAAATAAAAATTTTTAAAAAGAAAGAAAAGAAACAGTCCTCTACAGGTTAATCCTTATAGGAAATGAAATTAATAAAAATGATAAATGGCATATTTTTGCTGAGAAAGCTATCATGTTCTGTGAGGTGATTCCCTTGCAGAGCGTGGCTGCAGACACTTCCGGCAAGAGTTCCCTCCACAGCCACCTGAGTAGTCTACTCCCCCCAAGGTTTTCCAAATCCAGCTTCCCTGAGGGCTCCTTCTGCCTCTAACCCTCCTACTACTTCTCTTCAGAAAAATTTCCCCACTACTTCGCCATTTTCTAATTTTTTTTTTAATTTTATTTATTTCGGTTATGTGTATTCAGTATGTTCTGCATGGCACAGGTTGGTTGCACCCGTGTCGTGCATGCGCGGAGGTCAGAGAGGGTCTTTCGGATTCCCTGGAACTGGAGTTCTTCTGGGATTGGAGTTCAGACGAGCTTCTCAGGCCGCCATGTGGGTGCTGAGATCAGAACCCTGGTCTCTGTAAGAGAAGTCGCGCGACTCATTAACGCTAGGGCCATCTGCCAGCCCCGCCTTTTCTAAACATAGCAATAATATCTTTGTGCCTCTCCTAGTGAATATCATTCTTGCTCTGGCTTTTCCGTTTATTTTTAACCACATTAGCAAGTATACTCTATGGAATGCAATTGGGTTTGTGTTATGACCTACACCTTTGATGTAGCAGGCTTTAAAATTAATAGATACTTTGACTGGGGAGACCCAATGAATAATTGGCTCCACACATTATTTTTCAAATTTTTAGCAAAAAATGATACTTAACACCTCCAACCAACTTTTTACAATTGAACAAATATGGGGTTTCCAATAAAAGCTAAGCAATGTTACAGGATCATATTTCTCGTGGTAGTCCTGCCTATTTAACTTATGACGTACTAACAGGCACAGGGACAGTGGCAAATACTCAATCTTAATCGATTCAAATCCAATTGCCTATGATGTACTGGATTAAGGGGGCAGCCATTAGAACATGAAAAAAATTGACACAGATACAGCTGGAGGATCTTGTATAAAAATTGTACAAGTTCCTTCTAAAGATTATACTCAATTTATTAGTAAATTACAAGATACTATTAAAAAAACTATAAAAAATACTACTTTACACCAACAGATCCTTCTTAAAACAATGCTTATGATTACAATACTAATAAAGACTGACTAGGAGGTTTATCGACCAATAAAATTCAGGAAACCATCTGGAATTACATGGAAGTCGTAGATATTGACTCTATCATACATAAGGCTAAAATAAGAGCTCTAGAAACTTTTTGCAGTCCATAAAGCATCTAATGTTAAATTTTGCAACTGTGGCAAAATGGGACATGTATATAGACTGTTGTGTCCCTTATCAACTTCCTAAAAACTCTGTTAATTCTTCTGCAGAAAGAAAGCCCTCTGGAGTGTGTCCTAGATGCAAAAAAGGGGTTCACTGGCTTAGAGAATGTAGATCTAAACTTGATAAAAAAAAAACTGAGTATAGGACAAAAGACAAAACCGTATCAGGAAACTTATCAGGCCTACCCTCGGCCCCGGACAAACTGAGGGAATACAAGCTTTAAATAATAAACCCAATATTTTGTTATTACAAACAACTACTAAAAACCATACTGTTATTGATATTACAGCCCCTAAAACCTTGGAGTTACTTTTTATATCATAATCCCTCATAAAATACCAAACAGATATATATGGCCCTCATTTTCCAAAAAACAAGTTGGACATATTTCATTAGGTAATTGGTGCATTTTTTTTGAAGTGAGCCAAATTTATTAAGAATAAGCAATGAATATAAGTAAAATTCATTGATTCCAAACCAATTTGCCAAGTATCTATAGTTTCCAAATTTTTGGAAACAACCCAGGTTTTCCATAGTCCAGTTGGAGAAGCTGTATTCACAGGCATGTTGAACATTCAGGAGTCCAGCTATATTCCTGTAGTCTCATTGATTTTCACCCCCAATCTTCCGCAGCCCATTACATATCTACCACGACGAGAAATTTCTTCTTTATTATTTGCATGTATCCGACAATCCTCCTAAAGGAGAATTTATTTGCACATGTTACTCCAATCTGTATTGTCATCCTAAGATTAGAAGTAATAATAATAGAACTGGGGGCTTTGACATTACCACCCTATTTGCTGCATTGACCACCCTATTCCAGGAACATTTTAGACCCATGTTGACCCTTTATATAAAAGGAAAGACATTTACTGGCATGTTAGATACAAGAGCTGATGTTTCAATCATTCACATGGAGGAATGGCCTGATTCCTGGCCTAAAGAAAGAGCCAAGGCTACTCTGTCAGGAGTAGGCTCATCATCAGCTGAACAAACTTTTATTCCAGTGCTAGGAGATTTTTATTGAGACAGGGGATGATTAACATTCTTATTTTTATACATTATTTATTTATTATTTCATTTATTCTTTACTTCTATTTATTTATCTATTTTTAATTTAAAATCCTAGACCTCGTGTTCCCCCCGAACTTCCCCACCCCCACCAGAAGCATTATGCATTATCTGCCAAACATGCTTTTTCATCTGCCTTTCTTAGTCTTTCTAAGTATTCTCCATGTGGAAGTTGATTGTTTTGAGCAGAATTTCACTGTTCCAATTCAGTCTGTTCTTCGATGCAGTCCTTTTTCTGTTGTTGTTTCAATACTGGCAATCACTCCCCATACTACTTGTTTACAAATTGGTCTTACTGATTATGTGGGACAGTTACAGTATGGACTTCCTACTGGAAAATTATAAACATTTATTAAATGTACTAAATTTGTTATTAACAATATTGCTTCTTCCTCTCCAATCCCTAAAGCTTCCATTTATTTTACAGATACCTCAATAAATGGTAAGTATGCCATTGTCGGTCCTGACATCCAAAAATCCTCTGTTGGACCATATCATTCAGTTCAATGTTCTAAACACTTTACATTAATTTAATTACTAACAAAAATACACAAACCTTTAAACATAGCATCTGACTCTCAGTATGTTGTCCAGCTCTTCCCCATGTAGTTACAGCCTCCTTACATTCTACTGACCCTACACTATACACTCTTCTTTTCACAACTTCAAACTTTGTTACAAAATTGTACCTGTCCTTTATATATCACTCATATCCATTCACATTCAAACCTACCTAAACCTTAGCTGAGGGTAATGCCTTGGCTAATGCCCTGACTATGCCTATATTTTCTACACCTCAACAAAAACATTCTGCCTTATATTCAAATACTTTTCATCTACACAATGCCTATAAAATCCCTCTTTTCTCAAAACAATCGCTTCACTGTATGCTCCTGTATGTATTTGTGTCACACCTTCACTCTCTACTACCCCCAGAGACTTACATTCTAATCAATATCTACAAATAAATTTTACACTTCCCACACAAGAGACAATTTTTCTTTCATGGTTATTACCCGTTCATCCTTTGTTTAAACAGTACCCACAAAAGGGGGGGATAGCAACTATATATGGTCCCTTCCCCCAATTACCTTTCACATTATCTATCAATTTTTACATCTTCCCAAATCCCATCCCTTAACTAACACCTAATTCACATTTTATTTTGTATCGTGTTACTCGAATGTACTGTTGATGGTACGTTTGTGCACCCATGGTTTGTGCAATGCCGTTAGAGTTCAAAGACGGTTACTCGTCCCTGGAAAACTGGAGTTCTCTTGAATTGGAGTTAACAGACAGTTATTAGCCGCCGATGTGTGGTGCTGGGGATCAAACTCCCGGTCCTCTGCAAGAGCAGTTAGGTGCTCTTAACCAGTTAGGCTATCTCTCCAGCCTTGCTAATTCACATTTTACTTCCTCTTAAAAACCATGTCTACTGGAACCTATTCCAGCTGTAGTAAACCAGGTCAATTAAAAAATAATGGGGAAGAGATATGCTCTTATCACCTTAGGTGATGGATCAGACATTTGGGCTCTGCTCCATTGCCAGAACCTTGGATAGACACTTTGTTACTGCATGAATTACTATTTTTACATTTCCATAGAGAAAAACATTTCATTGATTGGATCATAACAGGCATTATTGGGTTTAAACAATTATCACAATAGGAACAGTTTCAGGAATGGCCTTACATAACTCTATATAAAATCGTGATTTCATTACCAGATGGCACAGCCAGTCACACTCACTTTGGGCTTAGCAATGACAGATTTGCTGCTCAAATTTCTGAACTTCAAGATATTATTATCTGGTTAGGAGATAATGATGACCAATTGTGTCAACAGTTAAACTTACATTCCCATTGAAACTTTTCTACCTTTTGATCTCATACATCAATACTGTCATTAGTCACTTTTGCATTAGCTGTGCATAAAACACATGGACCAAACGCGAACTTACTCAAATGACGTAAGAGTTATCTGACGCTTACGCATCCTCGATTAACGGTTCCACGGAATTAGAGTCCACTGTGGAAGGGAAGGCATGGCAGAGGGAACATGGGACAGTTAACTATCTTGTGTCCAAAGTCAGGAAGCAAAGAGAAAACAACTGTAGACCACAAGGCTAGTTAAAACTCACTAAGCCTGACCCAATAACGTACCTTCCTCTAGCATGGCCACAACTAAGGGACCTTCCCATCCAAAACACAGTGCCACCAAGGAGACACAAATGTCTGCATACTTACAGCCAAGGGGGAACACTCATTCAAACCCACCACAAATACCCTTCTTATTACTCTACTAAACACCCTTGGAAGAATGTGAAGAATCACCTTCTAGACCTCCAGCATAATTTCTCCTTAGATATTTCATAGTTACAAAAGCGACCAGAACAGAATTTGCTCAGTACTCCCAGTGAATGTTTTCCTTAGATTCTTATGATGCTCTTGTCATCTACCCTGTCTAAAATTAACGCCAGTGCATTGGTATTTCTGGGGATCATTACTTCCTTTATAATTGGGACTTTGCTCAATCTTATTAATATTACATAGGTTCCAATGGGCCCTGGCGGCACTCTTTCAGAGGAACCCATTGAGACAACTTTATAGCTCTTGCTGTCCACGTCTTAACAAGAAATGAGAATTGTGGTGTTGTGAATTCTCTTGCTGGATATATGCCAAAGGTTTGAAAGAAGCCTCTCAAAAAATTGGCAGAGGGCCGATTTGGTATGATTGTGTTTGACTGCCTGGGCTTGGTAGAAGCCTGCAGAATTTGGCAAAGACTCTGCCCTTGAATGATTGTGTATACTATTTAGAAATGTAAACACAATCGCCAGGGCCATGGTTGGCACATTGCTTTAATATCCAGCACTTCAGTTATGCGGCAGAAAGGGAGGTGGTTCTATGAGTTCACGGCCAGCCTGGTCTTACAGAAGGAGTTCCAGGACAGTTTGGGCAATTACAGGAGACACTGTCTCGAAAGACAAAAAAAAAAAAAAAAAAAAAAAAGAATATAAACACAGGAATTGTTAGACATATTATTGCTGAAACACAATGTCACTATGCTCCCTGTTTACTTTTACAGCTAGGCTTGCTGAACCTTGGATTCTGTTTCACCCTGAAGTCTTTCTTGCATCTAGCACGTATATATACACTGTGAGGTTTTCTGTAATTGTCCTTGGAAAACCTCTGCAACCTGAGAGAGATATAAAAGCTTAAGATTCAGAAATAAAACTTTGTCAGCTTTCTTTCAAGTTGGTTGTCCATGTCCTACATCAGAGTGGTGGTCCAGGTCTTGGAACCTAGAGTTCCACACACACAAGGTGGCTGAGAAGTCTTTAACTCCAGTTGCAGGGGAATCCGATGCTCTCTTCTGACCTCTGCTGCATTGCACGACATGGGTGCACCAACCTACAGGCAGACAGTACATTCATACACATAAAAAAAATTAATTAAAAAAATAGGAATAAAAACATTTAACTTGGATGTTTAAGGATTTTTTTTTTTTTTTTTTGGTCTTTTCGAGACAGGGTCTCCCTGTAGCCCCAGCTGTCCTGGAAATCACTCTGTAGACCAGGCTGGCCTTGAACTCACAAAGATCTGCCTGCCTCTGCCTCCTGAGTGCTAGGATTAAAGGCCTGTGCCACCACGCCTGGCCAAGGATCTTAGTTTTAAAATGATTTTTGGAGCTGGGCATGGTGGCACATGCCTTTAATCCTAGCACTTGGGAGGCAGAGGCAAGCAGATATCTGTGAGTCTGGTCTACAGAGTGAGTTCCAGGATAGCTGGGGCTACAGGGAGATCCTGCCTTGAAAATACAAAAAAAAAAAAGTATTTCACTTTGGAGCTCTAGGTGTGGTGGCAGCACATGACTTTAATCATAGCACTCAGCAGCCAGAGGCAGATGGATTTCTGTGAGTTCAAGGCCAGCATGGTCTACATAGCAAGCTCCAGGCCAGTTGGGACTAAAAGGAGACCCTGTCTCAAAAAGAAAAAAAAGTATTTCACTTTGGATGTTAAGTCTGACTTATGTTACTTTAAGACCCCTGAGGCCTGAGAACAGGTTTGAGGAAACCAAACTCTGGCTGGATATAGTTTTAATTTGATATGTTAACTTGCTTTCTGAGCTGGGTAGAAATTGTTACCTCATCCTTCTGGCATTGTTCTAAGTCCCTTTCCTGCAGCCCTGGTTTGTTTGTTTGAGGGTTTGGCACTTTCTGCTTGCCCCAGAGTAACCCTCAGGATAAAGTCTGCTAAACTTAAACTACCTCTTGGGCCAGGTGTGGTGGCTTATTCCAGTAGTCCCAGCTACTCAGGAGGTAGAGGTAGGCAGACTGCTGTGAGAGTTCAAAGCCAGTCTCATCTACTTGTCAAGTCCCAGGCCAGCTGCTACTAGGGATAACTTGCCTCAAGTAAACTACCTTTTTGCTAACTTTTAGTAAAATTCTCATCAACAATTAAACCTGGACTCTTGGTTTGGCTTGGGCAGAGGACTTTGGAACTCGGGAAATTCCTGAGTGCCTGGGGTGCCCACATGGCAGCTGTGCTTCCATTTCTCTGGCTAAGGATCCATTCTGGGTTTGGCCTCTGGGTCGGTTGTGGTGCTGCATGGCATCTGTGGGGAAACTTAGTTAAGATGGGTTGCATTCTAAGCCAATGGGACCTCCCTGGCCACACCCATGGGATATAGTGATGAAAAGGTTTAGGATTTGGCTTTGAGAACTGAGTTATGCTGGATATTTAAGCAGACATCTTGCAATAAAATCTCTCTCTCTGCATTTGGACCTCGACATGCATTCACGTGGTGTGCTTTCCTGTGTGTGTTTCCCACATGGATAGTCTTGGGATTAAGTGGGCCCCGGCCACAAATCTCAGTGGCTTTACCCACAAATGGCCCCCAACATGGGACAGGAGGAAACCTTAACTTAGGTATGCATACCCCTAAATCTTGCCCTTTTCTTCTCTTTCTCCTCTCTCTCCTGATATGTGTCTATTGTGGTGGAGCCATCTTTCCTGCTCTTTAGGTGAATGGGGCAGTGGTCTGAGAACATGTTGCTTTGTACACATGGAGTAAGTCAGCCTGGCTCTAATTTGCCTCAGAGGGAGCACCCAATGCCTTCCAGGCGTGTGTCTCCTGGCGTGGTCACTCCTCCAGGCTATAAAAGCCAATGACCTCAAGGCTGAATTTAATATCAAGGCTTAGCAACCATGCTTGGCCTGGAAACCATTTTTCATAATTCTACAGGTCTGAAAAACTTTCTGGTTTTAATTTCCATCCCCCAAAGAAAGACTTCATCTCCTGCTGTGAGGAACTGGTTCCTCAAGTCCGGTTCCAACCTTAACTTGTTCATATGTAAATTTTCTCCAGGTAGCTCTCCTAGACCTGAGCCCACTTCTTTCTATTGCAAATTAAGGCCTTTCAAGGGAACCACCCTACCAAGAGCAGCTTTTTTCCAGACAATTTTAAACTTTGGCTACTTTATACCTTTTTCTTAAATTTTGCCTTTTATTGCTCTCTTGCCTTCTTGTGGGTTTCTTTAGTAACAATTTCTAAATCTAACTTCTACCTAAAATCCGCCGGCTATTTGTAGATCCAAGATTGGGATTTAGCTAACAGTTAATTCTAATCCATTTCAGCATGCTTAACTTAAAGTGTAATATTTTTACTTACCCCCTACCCCCCAGGTACCCTAGATATCCTTTGAGTAAATATATGTGCACAGTTAAAATTAATTGGTTGATTTAATTTTATCTTGCTCTTTTTAAATGTGTTTCACCTTAAAGATCTCTTCTCACAGAATTCTTGATCACATGTGGTTTGAGCCTGCTGTGAATGCATGTACCAGCTGCCAGACTGAGCACGTGTTATCTAAATCATGCCCTTTAAATTTTGATTTTAGGCAACATTCTTTTGATTTCAGCATTTTGGAAACAAGATAGAGGGATTTCTAGGAAAATTTACAGGTCCTGGAGTTCTAAAAAAACAAATTTGCTCTAATCAATTGTCTTTTTTTAAGGACCTTTGGAAAAAGTCTCTCTTTTTTAAATTTTATTTATTTCTGTATGTGTATCAATGTACTGTCTGCATGTAGGTCTGTGCACCCGTGTCGTGCAATGCCGCGGAGGTCAGAAGAGGGCGTCGGATTCCCCTGGAACTGGAGTTCTCCTGGAATTGGAGTTTCGGACGGATCTCGGCTGCCATGTGGGTGCTGGGGATCGAACCCGGATCCTCTGTAAGAGCGGTCGGCGCTCTTAACCGCTAGGCCATCTCTCCAGCCCCCCGGAAAAAGTCTCTTTAACAACATGAATTGATATCTTAGTTCAATTTAAATGAAAAATTTTTTGAATAAAACTGTTTTGTTTCTTTAAGCCCATCTTCAAGCTATGTGTATGTGTGAGTGAATGCAAGTTCCCACCTTTAATTCATTATAATCCTACAGATTTAAATCTAATTAGGAACTGACTGTAAACAAAATAGATTCAACTCATAAAAAATGTTTATTTTATACACCTTAGTGTTAACAATTTTTAATTGGGTTTATGGTATGCATATTATTCAGATTAATGGTAAATTATTCTTGACTATATAATGGTTATTAATAGTTATAGTTATTGTTATTGAATATAATTATTAATAAAAATTGATAAAAATTCAGTCTAATGATAAATTGTTCATTGTTGTTGACTATTATTGATAATTATTATTCATAATAATTATTTATGATTGTTTTGACAAATAATGGTTAATGATAATTATTAATAATTAAGAATAATTAATAATGGTGATTATTGTTGTGATTATGGATAATTATTATTCTCCCAAGGTCCTTAATATAAGATAAGATGGATCGGTCTCAGACTACAGACAACTTTGGCCTGTCTACTATTGGGCACCCTTCTCAATCTTTAGATCTGTAAATAGCATAGGGACAGTTAGGCTTAGCAGAGGGACAGCTTAAGCATAATTAACCAAAAGGGACAGGATAGGGAAAGAATAGGAGTAGGCTTTAGGAATAGTTCATTGAAGGCAAATGGTTGGGAATGGTCCTAAGAGGTGGCATATGGATCTCAGCTGTTTTGTGCATTACTAGGACATTTATTCTAATAATGTAAAAATAACCCTATAACAAATTATAAAAATTTCATGTTTCTCATTGAACATCAAACAATATGGCGTTTCTCTCTTTCAGGTCAAACTAACAAATCTTTCTTATGTATGTATGTATGTATGTATGTATGTATGTATTTGTGTATGTATGTGCGCGCACATATGTGTATGGATATGTGTACTTGTGTTCTAAGTATAATTTAATGTTAACAGCCGTGATACCAGTAAAAACATTGCCTCTGAGTTGGAACGTGGCCCTTCCTTCTCAAGACGCAAATTTATATTAAACAACCAACACATAATTCTATTTCAATAAAGGTTATTGGTTATCTATTAAAAGTTTTAAAATAATGGATCTACACTTCCACCTACTGGTTACGCCCTTTCAACATCTAAAACAAAGATGCAAGCAGGCTTTCATTGTATTAAAGTGTTAATAAGGTTTTGGGTTTTGGGGAATAAAAAATAAAAAAATTTAAAAATTTAGAAAATAAAAAAAACGTGAGTTCCCATTAACATCATTGCAGAATTCGCAGCTGCCATTTTTTAAATTATTGCACACATACAGGCTAAGACAAGCCTGCATTTCGTTCAGATGGCCAGTGGGTAGCTGGTGTAGAGGCCTGCATTTCATTTGGGTGACCAGTTGGCTGGAAAAAGGCTCCCTTTGCGGACCACCAACCTGGGTAGCTGGTGTGAAATTCCTGTCCTGGCTTTGGGCAGGTGGAAAGTCACCGCCAAGAGTGGGAAATGTGTCTCGTTGTCCCAGGCTAAGGACCTGAGTAGGAAGGTACCTCTCCAGTCGAGTTACAGGAGTACCAACTGACCTCTACACAATGGGGCAGTTCCCCACACTGTCCACAAAGTGGGCACTGTGCCCCCCTTCCCTTAGCACGACTGTGCTGCACCTGCTCGTGACAAAGGAAGCTGCCTAGAAGCTCCCACAAAAAACAAACAAACAAACAAAAAATCAAGATGGTAATGATGGTAACAACTTCTCATGGGGCATATCTAGGCAGTCTTAATTAACTAATGGACATAAGAACTGTAAAAGAAAAAATTTTTAAGAGCTAGATATTGAAAAATCTTTAAAGCAGGTTTTCATGCCAGGCCTGGAGAAGGCCAAGAGCTTGGAAAAAGATAGCTATTAAAATCCACTTTGTGGGGCTGGAGAGATGGTCTAGCGGTTAAGAGTGCTGACCTCTCTTACAGAGGACCCGGGTTCGATCCTCAGCACCCACATGGCGGCCGAGAGCCGTCTGAAACTCCAATTCCAGGAGAACTCCAGCTCCAGGGGAATCTGAGACCATCTTCTGACCTCCGCGGCATTGCACGACAAGGGTGCACAGACCTGCATGCAGACAGTACATTGATACACATACAGAAATAAAAATAAATAAATAAATAAAACTTAAAAAAATCCATTTTGTAAGGTTTGACGTTTAAAATGGTATACTTAAAAATAACATATATTTATATAGAGAGTTATTTCAGTAGAGATTTATACAGAAATGTAAAATAAACCATATAAGTTAATGGACTTGATTTCTCTGAAGTCATAGTCTAGTCATATAGTTTTAAAGAACAAAGTGTATATTTGGTTGAAATTTATTTGGCAGGTATTCAACTTTGTCCGCATATTATAGGGTATTTTAAGACTTAGTAAAACGTTTAGATTAGTTAAATTTCATTGAAGGTTTTGGTAGAAATGGTAATACATTTGAACTAATTGGGAACATAAAATGTTAATTGTTTTATTTGTAATCTGTACTAAATTTCCACCAATAACTTTGGGGTTAATGTACATAAATGGTTTCTATATTTTTCTGTGTTATACAGTATCACCTTGTAACACTTTCTTTTACTTGTAGGATAATTTAAAGAAATTAAGTTTAAGTTCACTCCCCAGATAAGTAGCATACAGTCAATGATAAACTGTTTGGGTAAATTTAATGAAAACTTATGCCTTGGTTCCTGTTTATGGGTATGTGTAATACAACTTAGGCATCTATAGGTCAAAACATAAAAATTTAAAAACAAAAAGAGGGAGGTGGTATAATATTCCTTCTGAGATACAGATGTATTCCAAACCTTTTGATAAATTTTCAATTTTGAGGTCTTAAAACTAACAATGAGAGGAGATTTGTATGTTCCCACAGGTAAAAACCACCAATCTAAATGCCTGAAAATGTACAACTTTTGGCTGTTCAGGATGGCCTGGGAAATACCAGCAGAGAGGCTGACCCATCTGAACACTAAAGAAAGAGGAACCTCAGACTGCCTGAGTCATAGACACTGAGCATCTCTCTGAATTCTATTTGGGATAACTGTTTATAATGGGCCCTAATGAAGTTTACCTTCCAGATGCTGAGAAACCTTCCTAACTCTCCCTTTTATAGGAAAAAGAAAAATATGATGGTAATGAAGTCATTCCCTAACTGTAAACTAGAGCCAACTGTTATAGTGGTAATTTCTTATAAAACAGGTATAACTACCTTCTTTAATTGACTGATAGACATAACAACTGTGAAAGGATAATTCTCTATTTAGAGCCAAATACAATAGTAAAGTCTTTATAAGCTGTGTAATTAAGCAAAATATATTAATACAGGAGAGTTTGATATCAGCAACGGATTATTCTGCCTAGGAGATGTTGGCTAGGGGATCCAAGCCCCCCAAAATGATTGAGGCCTTTTGCCTATAAGTGGGATATCTGTAAGGAGAGAGGTGGGAAGTCCCTGTTGTTAAAGACCCAGTGTAAGCATGGAAAAATGTTTTGAGACATCAGTTGCTAATGTACAGTTGGCCTCTGAAATGCCAGAGAGTGTTACCAAAGGCCATTAAAGCAATAAAGCAAAATATTGGTCTCCTTGAGTCAAGCAAGTCTCCTCTATCAGTATCAGCTACACCTCAACTGACTGGAGATATTGTGCAATAGTGGCAGTCACGTGTCTCTATGTATCCCAAATCTAATTGGCTATCAGCTCTCTCCTTAGAGGAATAATTCAGGGCTGATGCCACAATCTTATGTCCTCTAGTGGTTAGGAGATGTTATAAGTCATGATAAGAACTTGTCACCCTTTTATAGAAAAGCCACAGTTTGTGGATTAACATACCATCCAAGCATCTGTGTCTATGCTTACAGCTTAGCTTGCCATAATAATTAGTACTGCTTAAATGCCTGTATATCGAATTGCTTGTGCTTTGTTAGTAGGATTAAAAAGGCACCCCTGGATAAGCTGTTAACCCATGAAGGGGAACAACCTGAACAGACTAGAGTCCAAAATGACATCTCCAGAGAAAATAGACTGGTTTGCTTCTCACCCACTTGTGCCCCTTTCCCAAAGCCTAGGGAACAACTTGCAGAAGAGGAGGAGTGGTAGAATGTAAGGGCTGTGGAGAGATTGGGGTGAATCATGAGACTACAGCAATACAGACTGGACTCTTACTTGATCAACATGCTTGTGCATACAAGCTTCTCCAATTGGACTATCAGAACCTTGGGTTGTTTCAAAATTTGGACATAGATACTTGCTAATTGGTTTTACATGAATGTTACTTACATTCATTGCTTATGCTTGACAATTAGCTCACTTCATGGTTGGGGTTTTTTGGATATTAATTGGCCTTAGTGTGAAAATAAAGTTTCAGGTCTGACCTGGCCCCCTACCCACTGCCTAGCACTCAAAACAGGCTTGAGCAGCTGGCTATTCAAAATTCCGGTTCCTTTGGGTTGTTAGCCTCACCCATGGGCTCCACTGCCTCTCAGAAAAATTAAAAAAATAAAACTAAAAGGGTGAGATGTGGTGAAACTTAGTTAAGATGGGTTGCATTCTAAGCCAATGGATCTTCCTGGCCACACCCATGGGGTGGGATATAGTGACTGTATTAGTCACTTTTTGTTGCTGCGATAAAACCACCATGAGCAAGGGAACTTATAAAAGGAACAGTTAATTTGAGCTTACTGTTGACGGTTCCAGGGAATTAGAGTCCATTGTGGTGGGAATCATGGTGGCCAGGGCTGGAGCAGCAAGCCGAGGGTCACATCTCGCAATGAGCACAGGAAATCAAGAGAGAGAGAGAGACTGGAGACCACAAGGCTTGTTAAACTCACTAAGCCTGCCCCCAATGATGTACTTCCTCCAGCATGGCCACACCTTCTAAGACCTCCTAGAACAGTGCCACCAACTGGAGACAAAATTTCTGAATACTTGAAGCCTATGGGGGGACACTCTCATTCAAACCACCACATTCCACTCCCTGGCCCCCATAGACTCCTGACCATATAAAATGCAAAATGCATTTAGTCCAACCTTAAAAGTCCCCATAGTCTTTACCAGTCTCAATTCTATTCAAAAGCCTATAGTCCAAAATCTCTTCTGAGACACAGGCCAATCTCTTAACTGTAAGCTCCTGTAAAACCAAAAGGCAAATTACATACTCCCAACATACAGTGGAACTGAATACACATTCCCATTCCAAAAGGGAGGAATAGAGACATAGTGAGGAAATACTGGACCAAAACAAGACTGAAAACCAGCAGGGCAAGCACCAAGTCCAGTAGCTCCATGTTCAATTTCTGGGAATTTATTTCCAAAGGGCTTAGATGGCTCAGCTCTTCCAGGATTGAGTGCAACATGAATCTCTTCCTTAGGCTGGTACCACTCCCTGTATGCAGCTCTCCCTGGCAAATAACTCACAGCTCTGGCATCTCGAATGTCTTCTTGGGGTCTCCGCTGCCAACCAGGCTTCACATTCACAGCTCCACGAAATGGCCTATCAGGGCCTTCTTTATTCAGGGATGTCCCTGCTGCACTCTGCCTGGCCTCTGTGGCTCCCTGAAACCATGGAGGAAGAACTGATAACCCCCTCACTCTTGCATCCTTCATGCCTCTAAAGCCAGCACCACGTCAATGAAATTGCTGAGTTTGGCTGCAAGTTCGGGATGAAGTCTGTCCTACTTTAACCACATTTGCAAATTTTCTCTGCCCTGGACTTATTTATGCCCTGGAGCATAAAACCTTTTCAGTATTTTCCTTTCAAAAGTTGGAGGATTAGCTGGGTGTGGTCTTGCCCTGAAGGTACTATTTCTGTTGTTTACTTGTAAGTCTCAAGGCCCCTCCTTAATCACACTTTTTCCATTGTTTACTTGTAAATATCTAGGCCTCTCCTTAATAACTTTAATCTCCTTATGAAAGGGAGCCTCTCCATCACATGCCTTGGCCACACCTTTAATCTTCCTAGTGTACTTTTCAGATCCAAACTGAACATTCTGCATTTCCTTCTGCCTCATTTGCTTTTTCACTGTAGATCTGCACAATATTCACCATTAATAGCCACACCACCATTTCTACGTTAGGCTGTCTTGAAATATCCTCTGCCAAAGACATTAGTCCATTGCTTTTCAGCTTAGCATCAGGCAAACATCTGGGCTGTGGGCAAACTGCTGCCAGACTCTTTATCAAAATATCCCAGTTACTGCCTAAGTCTTTATTTTCCTCTGGAACTACATTTTTTTAAGGCAATGTTTTCTTCCAGGCTTCTACTAGAATGTCCCATTAAGCTCTGCTTACAGTAGTCAATAGCTTTTCTAGCCCAAAGTTACAAAGTCTTCCACATTTCTCCAAACATCCACATGGTCAGGTTCTTCACAGCCAACAACCCACTCTCTGGAACCAAATAACTATATTAGTCACTTTTCTGTTGCTGTGATAAAACCACCATGACCAAGGGAACTTATAAAAGGAAGAGTTTACTTGAGCTTATGATTGACAGTTCCAGGGAATTAGAGTCCATTGTGGTGGGAAGCATGGTGGCTGAGGCTGGAACAGCAAGCCCAGGGTCACATCTTGCAATGAGCACAGGAAGTCAAGAGAGAGAGAGAGAGAGAGAGAGAGAGAGAGAGAGAGACTGGAGACCATGAGGCTTGTTAAACTCACCAAGCCTGCCCCCAATGATGTACTTCCTCCAGCACGGCCACACCTTCTAAGGCCTCCAAGAACAGTGCCACCAACTGGAGACAAAATTTCTGAATACTTAAAGCCTATGGGGGGGCCCTCTCATTCAAACTACCACAGTGACAAAAAGGTTTAGGATTTAACTTTGAGAATTGAGTCATGCTGGATATTTAAGAAGACAATTTGCAATAAAATCTCTCTCTGCATTTAGACCTCAACATGCATCCACGTGGTGTGCTTTCCTGCACTTGTTTCCCACATGGATCATCTTGGGATTTGTGGGCCCTGCCACAAATCTCAGTGGCCTTACCCACAGGCATCTCCTGGGGTGTATTACAAGAGCTGAGCTCTGGGATGGCCTGGGCCTGTCCCAGTCTCTTGCCTCCAAGGGGTTGGGGAGGGCAGCCTGGGGTAACTGTTGCATTTTGTTGTATTTATCTTGTTTCCCCCTCCCTTCCTCCTCATAGGAACCAAAGACTGGACCTGTCCCATCCGACCCTGTGTGCTGTGCAATGTGCTCATGTGTGCTTGTGTCTATGGGAAAGAGTTGACTGCAGACAACTATGAGTAAATCAAACTCATGAAGACTATTTACCTCACCTCATGCTTTGGTATTGTCAATCTTTAAATGGTCTTTAATAATGGACTGATCTTTACTGCCTTGTTAAGACTAAATACTTCTTTGTTTTGTTTGTTTGTTTGTTTTGTTTTGTTTTTTGAGACAGGGTCTCCCAAAGTCCCAGCTGGCCTGGAACTCACTCTGTAGACCAGGCTGGCCTTGAACTCACAGAGATCCACCCACTCTGCCTCCCAAGTGCTAGAATTAAAGGCGTGCGCCACCATGCTTTGCAAGATGAAATACTTTTTTTTAATTTAATTTATTTATTTATTAAATTTTTATTTGTTTGTATGAATGCTTTGTCCCCATGTAGGTTTGTGCACCCGTGTCATGCAATGCCGAGGAGGTCAGAAGAGGGTGTTGGATTCCCCTGGAACTAGAGTTCTCCTGGAATTGGAGTTACAGACAGTTCTCAGCCACCATGTGGGTGCTGGGGATCGAACCCAGGTCCTCTGCAAGAGCAGTTGGTGCTCTTAACCACTAGGCAATCTCTCCAGTCCCATAAATTTTATTTATTTTTTATGTGTATGAATGTACTGTCTGCATGTAGGTCTGTGTACCCCATGTCGTGCAACACCATGGAGGTCAGAAGAGGGTGTCGGATTCCTGTGGAACTGGAGCCAAAGATGGTTCTCAGCTGCCATGTGGGTGCTGGGGATGGAACCCGGGTCCTCTGCAAGAGCATTCTCGCTCCCAACTGCTAGGCCATCTCTCCAGCCCCAACCAAATACTTCTTAAGCCTGGTGTACAGAATGAGTTCCAGGATAGCCAGAGCTAAAGGCAGACCCTGTCTCAAAAAGTCCAAAAAAAAAAAAAAAAAAGGACTAAATACTTTGTGTCATCTATTTTTCACTCTGTCCTTTAAAGAAATTGTAAGTAATGCCTTAATCATTACCTTGTTCTGATCATATTATAACTTTTGCTTATGGTTAGTTTTAAGAATAAATGGGATAGTCAGGTGTTGTCCTGCACACCTTTAATCCCAGCACTTGGGAGGCAGAGGGCAGGATCTCTGGTGATTCAAGCCAGCCTGGTCTACAGAGTGAGCTCCAGGCCAGCTGGAACTAAAGGGAGTCTTCATCTCAAAAATATCCCCTAAAAACATATATATATGTATATATGTATGTATATATATATGGTTATATATACATACATATATGTACTATATACACACAATATATATATATACTCAGACTTAATCTAAGGAAAAAATATTCATTAAATATACAATTTTCTTAGTGTAATTTATTAATTTCCTTTTTTTTTTTTTTGTCTTTTGAGACAGGCTTCTCCCTTTAGTCCACTGGCCTGGAGCTCACTATGTAGACCAGGCAGTCCTTAAACTCACTGAGATCTGCCTGCGTCAGCCTCCTAAATGCTAGGATTAAAGGCATGTGCCACCATGCCTTTAATTACATTTTCATGTAAAGTAAAACTGTTGAATTACAATGTGTTTCCTGGTCCTTAAAAATAATAGTTAATTTCGGGAGATCTCCCAAGACCAACTGAAGTGCAGGTAGGTAGGAGAACTATAGACCCATCTCCCTAATGAACACAGATGCCAAAATTCTAAACAGAGTACTGCAAATCGCTACAGACTCACATCAAGAAGATCATCCATCATGACCAAGTTGGATTCATAACAGAGATGCGGATGTTCAACATATGAAAATCAATAAACATCATCAAGCACAAAATGAAATAAAGACAAAAACCACACCATCATCTCAATTGATGCTGAAAAAAGCCTTTGACAAAATCCAGCATCCCCTTCATGCTTAAAGTCCTGGAGAATTGGATTGGAGGGATCATTCCCCATGTAATCAAAGCCATATACAGGAAACCCACAGCCAATATCCTAAATGGGAAATGACAGAAACATTCCCTTTAAAGGTAGGAACTCGGCAGGCGGCTCCCTGTCATCACTCCTCTTCAAATATAGTGTTGAAACACTCGCTAGAGCAATAAGGCAAGAAAAGGAAATAAAGGATATAATTGGAAAAGAGGAAGTCAAGCTATCCCTATTTGCTGATGATATATGACATTTGTTACTTAAGGGATGCTAAAAACCACCAAAAACTCTAGAAACAATTACACAGCTTCAGCAAACGGGCAGGATACAAATTAACCTAAAACCAGATGGCCTTTCTTTACACAACAACAAGCAACTGGAGAAGGAATTCAAGGAGACCTTCCCACTACAAATAGCCTCAAAAAACAAATAAAAATAATAGGAACAAACCTAACCAAAGACACCAAATGACTCTATAACAAAAATTTTTAAACCTTAAAAAGAAATTGAAGAAGACATCAGAAATGGAAAAACCTCCCATGCTCATGGATTGGGAAAATTAACATTGTAAAAATTTCCATTCTACCCCAAACTTTGTATAGAGTTTAGCAATACCAATTAAATCCCAAGAGTTTCTTCATATGTTGGAAAAAAAGTCCTTAAATTCATCTGGAAAAACAAAAGACCCCCCTGAATAGCCAAAACACCCTGAGCGAAAAAGAGCAACACAGGGGGATCTCTATACCAGACTTCAAAATTACTACAGGCTATAGTCTAATAAACAGCCTAGTACCATGCACAAAAACAGACCTCTTACCAAGGGAACAAAACTGAAGATCCAAACTTGAGCACACACAAATTCAACCATCTTATATTTGACAAGACCCAAGATAACAATGGAGAAAGACAGTATCCAGCAATGGTTGTTGGCAAAACTGGATCACCACTTGTAGAAGAATGAAATTAAACCCCTACCTCTCCCCTGTACAAAAGTCAACTCCAATGATTTAAAGACCTCAAGTGAAACCCCAAACTCTGGAAGGCAATAGAAGCAAAAACTTGGCAGCAGACTACAATACATAAGCGTAGGAAAAGACTCCCAAATCAGACAGCAGCTGCGCAAGAATTAAGCTCAACAATCGACAAATGGGACCTCATTAAACTCAAAAGCTTCTGTACAACAAAAGAACAATCAAGAAGTGAAGAGAAATCCCACAGACTGGAGGAACCTTCACCTCAGAATCATGTGACCAAGCATTGATTTCCAGAATATATAAACTACTCAAAAAACAAAGAAGAAAGAAAACAAAATGACCCACTTCAATAGATGGAGGCAAAGAGCTGAACAGAGACTTTACAAGTGAGGATATAGAGATGGCTGAGAAACATTTTAAGAAGTGTTCAAACATCACTAATCATTAAGAAACAAATTCAAAACCACTTTAAGATATCATCTTACTCCAATAACCTGTTTAGGATTAAGAAAAACAATGATACCAAGTACTGGAGAGAGGTGGGAAAGGGAATCACTCACCATTGCTAGTGAATGTAAACTTTACACTTATGAAAGCAGTGGTGGAGAACCCTTGGAAGACTTGGAAGAATCTTGCCACCCGACCAGCCATTACCACTCTAGGCATGTGCCCTCAAAGACTTCAGCCCCACCGCAGATGATACATGCACAGCCATGTTATTTCAGCGCTCTTCAACAATAGCAAGGAGCTGGAACCAACCAAATGCCCCTCAACTGACGAGGGATAGAGAAAATGTGGTACATCTACCAATGGAGCTCTATGCACAGTAAAGAAAGAATCACATCATGAGCTTTGCAGGAAAATGGCTGAGCTAGAAGACATCATTGCTGAGGTGAATAACACAGAGCCAAAAAAACAAATGAAGAATGGTATCCCTCATCGTGGATGATTGTGCCAGCTATGATTACCTAGTTGTAATTTTGTGCACGGCCCCTTGAGCTTTTGTCCAAGCAGTTGGATGTGACTGCATATTTGGAATCAACAACAACAGCAAACAACAACGAGAAGGACTGCGTCAAAGAACTAGCTGAAACAGTGAACTTCTGCTCAAAACAGTCAAACTTCCTCATGGAGAATATTGAGAAAGACTGAGAAAGAGATGAAAATCATGTTTAGCAGAATGCATGAGCTCTGGTGGGTGATGAGGTGGGGGGCACGGGTCTGGATTGTAAATAATCTTGTAACAAATATATATTAAAAACAATAAATAAAATAGTTAAATTTAAGGGATAATTACTTCTACTTCAGGGTACAGTTTAGTTCTAATCTGGATATATTTAGTACGCACAACATTTAACCACCAGGTAGGGCATCTTTGGAGTGAACAGTTTGCCAGTTTTGTCAAGGTCCATATCTTTGCCATGCCTAGGTAAAACACCTCTAAACATTTTGAGAGAAATCATCTTTAGAACCTGCTCCAAAGCTTGCAAGGACATCTCTGTTAGGTCTGGCTCTCCCAGGATTCCAAGGGCCACACAGATGTCCAGTTATTCCAGAAGCTGTCAATCAGTAACCCCACTTCCCCTTTACATGAGGCACCGCCTAAGACTTTTTTTTTTTTTTTTTGTCTTTTTTGAGACAGGGTCTCCCTGTAGCTCCAGCTGTCCTGGAACTCACTCTGTAGATCAGGCTGGCCTTGAACTCACAAAGATCAGCCTGCCTCTGCCTCCCAAGTGCTAGGATTAAAGGCGTGCGCCACCACGCCTGGCTAAGACATTTAAAGGGCTTCACCAGCCACCCTAGGTGCTTTTTCACCAGTCATCTTAGCCATGTTTCCATCAGTAGACAGCTCTGAACAATTCTGATGTAAATATGTCCCAGAGCGACCTTAAGCCTGGTGTGCCTGCATAGATCCAACATATATGTGCCCCTTTTTCTAACGTTTGGTGCCATACTTGGTTTGCTGAATTATTTTCTTCTTGCGAACCCACTTTGGAATTGTCAGTATCCTATTTCTCCAGAAGACCTGCTTCCACCTATGGTCCACCTCTCCTCTGTCCTGCACTCGGCTCTCTCTCTTTCTGCTCTCTCTCCCTCTTTCTGGCTTCTATGCTCCCCCTCAGCCTCCTGTCCACCATTTGATCCCAGAGAGATGAGCTGGCCTCTTGTTCAGATTCTGGAGCTTAACGCTCCATCCAGACTCTGCTTCTACGACGCTGGTCCCAAAGTCCAGGATCCAACACTGACCTGGCCCCTGTGCACTTGCGGGCCTGGACCCGAGAATGGAGCCTGGACCTGAGTACTCACAGGCCTTGTGAGTATTGTTCCATACTCCTGAGATTAGGTGCGGACACTCCCTAAATTCTCAGAAGTCCTTATATGGCTGTGTCTTCTGCCCTCCTGGGAAATACTGTTTTCCTGTTCCACGTGGTCTGGGGGAAACTCTTTGATTCCCTCCCTGACTCTGATTCATGCCCCCTCCCTATGCCTTAAATGATTTCTGTGGGAAAGGGGCTGTGTCCTGCTACCATAAAAATTCAGGCATTTTTTTTTTCCTTTTTTTTTTTTCTTTCATTCTTCTACTTTGTTTTGTTTCTGTTAAACAGGTGTGCCATTATCTTTTGGGCTGTTCCCCCGGCTTGGCTTAAACTGTAAAGAAAAAGATGGTGGAGCACACCTCTTCGGCTGCTGCAGCTGTGCAATGCTCTCCTTTTTCATGGTGGCTTTGTTGAACCACACCCCCACCCCTTCCTACAGTCCTAGCCGCCATCTTCATCCAGCCTCCTGGGATCTACCAACTTTCTGGGACTGGTAAATTTAAAGTGAATCCTGGTAGCCTGTAACAGCTAATGGGTAATTCTTTTACAATTTATTTTGGTTTGGTTTTTCATCTTGGATTATTATTATAAAAGCAATTGAGTCTGACATGGTCCCTGCTGACTTTTAACAAATTAAATACATTTTTATGGCAGATTAACAAAGTTGTCCTGAGTCCCCACCATTACAGTTTTACAATTTTATTGCTATGTTTTCATCTGTTTCTAAATAAAATAATTTTTTCATTTTAACTTTTTGTATTGGTATAGTTACTGTTTTCACAGGATTACTATTTAAGAGTTTTACATTATCTTCTGGCTTTTAATGAATGCTGTTTGGGTTTTTTATTTTATGTGACTTTTACCTACTTCTTAAGGTATTATTTTGGATTTTCACCAGGCTCTCCATAGGTTTTCTCTATAAATCCCATTTTATTCAGAAACCATTTTGTTATGTTATGATCTCGATAAAATCCTCTGTATCTAAGATTAAAAGGGTGTATCTGGGCTGGAGAGATGCCCTAGCGGTTAAGAGCGCTGACTGCTCTTGCAGAGGACCCGCGTTTGATCCTCAGCACCCACATGGTAGCTAAGAACTGTCTTTAAGTCCAGTTCCAGGGGAATCTGACACCCTCTTCTGACCTCCGCGGCACTGCACGACACGGGTGCACAGACCTGCAAGCAGACAGTACATTCATACATGTAAAAAAAAAAAAAAGGTGTATCCACCATACCTGGCTTCCTGGCCAGTGTCCAGGACTGGCTTCAGGCTGCAGGATTTTACCCAGGTGCCTCCCTTTAAAGAAAGGACTTTGGTTTTCCCACTAACAATAAATTTATTTTCATTAAATAATCAGGTGAACCCAGCACCTGTTAGAGACAGAGGCAAGCCCGGCTTTGAGCACCGGATCTGCTATCCTGTGCACCTGCCCAGTCCACACAAACACATCCTTGGCAATATTTTTGCCACTGGGAGCCTGGCTTCTGGGGCCTGCAGGGAGCTCAGGAGCAGGCACCTGCCTGATTTGGTGCTGTTCTGCTCCATGATCAAAGACATAGCTTTGGGTTTTCCACTTACTACAGTTTATTTTTTTTTCCAGGCTTTCTGTCTCCTGAGTGATCTTAAAGTCCCAGTTCATATTCCAGCCAGCCTTCTTGTAATTTTAGCTGTGCCTATTTACATAAAATCATTATAAACAAATTTTATTAATTTATGTAATTATTTATAACCAAAATAAAAGTATGAGAAATTGTTTATGGCACCTGCACCCCATTGTTGTTCAAGGATGTTGAATAATTTAATTTCCTTTTTCTCTCTAGAAGCTACTTAAGCTGAGAGTATCAAAATGGCTGGAGACTAGATCTGAGGGTACCCCATTGCCACACCCGGCCCCTCTTCACAGCATGGAAGAAGTCAGAGCTGTCAGTGCCCCATTCCCCCATAAATACAGGAGACATCATAATAAGATGCCAGGCAGCTGACCCCACTTATGAGGACTGTTGGTTCAGGTAGAACAGGAATTTACTGAAATTAACCCATTTTAGGTACAATAGTAATTTAGTGGAGTTAACTGGAAGAGATCTTAAACCCTGAAAGATTGTGTGTGAATATGAGCAGGAAAATTAATGGTTCCATGGCCCTGAAAAGCCATGGACAACTTTAGGCTAAGGCTTTGCAGCAGATCAGGGGACTGACAACTTTCTGTGTCTTGATATCAGGTTATTCTGGGTCCTGACACTTAGCTCTGAGATTTCAGAAAAAGGGATATCCTATTATCCAGATTTAAAGGATGCAATTAACTCATGCGTTTGTCTGGCATGTGTCCAAGCTGTTTGTTAATTGTTCTCCCATGTGTCTGAGATTCATGTATTGGTCTGTCATGTGAACACGTTCTCTTCTGTGTTGGTTTCTGTCAAAACAGTGGCCACTTCAAGGTTCTTTCATTCTGTAATGTGCACAAAAAATATTAGATTTAATTTTGGCATGCCTCTTAAACATATATTCAAAGACCTAATGAAATCATATTCCTTAAATATCTAAAAAAAAATCTAAATATTTTTATTTTTTCTCTGTTAGACTGAATTCAATCTCCAAATTAACAGTTTTAAGGTATGTTTGCTTGCTTGCTTTACAGGCATTTTCATTTCAGCTTCCATTCAAGTTTGTTTTTATAGCTTTTAGACCCCCCAAAGACCTAATTTTGACCCTTATTAAATATTTACTAACAGGTGTTTTTCTTTTCTTTTACTTAAATGGGCTTCTGACAGCTGTGCTTCTGTCCCTCTGACCACAGGCCAATTTACTGTCTTTAGTTTTCATATTTTAATTTTAGTTATGCCTAGCCTTTAGTACAAATTTGGATATATAATTCTGTTTTCCATCATTTGTTAAAATATTTGAAAAAGTTCATAGTTATAGAACTAAAGGTGCATGACATGGGTGACAGCATGAAAAAAACTGTATTAGCCACCTAATCCTTGGCAATGTGAGGAAACTAATTAGGGCTGCATGCTGTAATGACATTTCTAAAGATGCTGTTTCCAAATGAAAGCTTTTAAGTTTGACAGCGATGTATGTGACTCTGTTCAGTACAAACAACACTAAGATAAAAAAATCTCATGTGTGAATGTGTGGATCCATGTGTGTATGTATGTGTGTGATACTGTTAAGAACTCTGTAACGTAGTTATAACCTATTAAGAATATATCAGACCACTGGTAGACAATGTAAGGTGTTTTTTCTCCATATGAAAGCATTTATGTTTGATAACAATGTATGTGACTCTGCTCAGTACAACCTTTATAAACTGCAATCACCAAAATTAATTATTAGAACCTTATGTATGAATTACTGTTTGCTTTTGAGAATTCTATAAATTACAGCAAATTTCTGGAAAAAAAAGAATTCTATAATGTAGTTATAGCATATTAAGATGCTATTGGGATGTAACCCAAGTACCCTAAAAACATCTTTAAACATCTATTATTCCACAAAAGTACTACTTTTTTATGCATGCACACTCAATAAAAGTCCTAGGCAATAAAATTAAAAAATATATATATCGGGGCTGGAGAGATCTGCTCAGTGGTTAAGAGCACTGACTGCTCTTGCAGAGGACCTGTGTTCAATTCCCAGCACCCACATGGTGGCTAAGAACCATCTTTAACTCCAGTTCCAGGGGAACCCAATACCCTCTTCTGATCTCCACAGCATTGTATGACACAGGTGCACCAACCTACATACAGACAGTACACTCATACACATAAAAAATAAATTAAGGCTGGGTGTGGTGGCGCATGCCTTTAATCCTAGCATTTGGGAGGCAGAGGCAGGTGGATCTTTGTGAGTTCAAGACAAGCCTGGTCTACAGAGTGAGTTCCAGGACAGCTGGGGCTACAGGGGGATGCTGTCTCGAAAAGACATATATATATATTATAATATATATATATAATATATAATATATATAAATGTGAATTCCTTAATGGGACCTAGAAAACCTACCACTTATATGCACACATTGTAATTCGTGTTATATGGGACGGGATGGGTACCATATGCTCTTTAGTAGTAATATAAAAGTATTAAAGGGAAAAATGTGGAATTCCAAAATGGTTTCCCTCATTTTGTAGATGCTAACACCAAATACTCAGGCAAGCTGAAAACTGTACTGTTTATATTTTTTTAGCTGAAAGCAACTGTGCTATTAAAATGTGAGATTCTCTTTTTAATCATAATGTGAAATCTTTTTTTTTTTTAAGGGGAGAAGAGCAAACGCAGTCCCCACTACCACAATTATGCACTCGAGTTTCCCACATTTGGGGAAATGGCAGGGGTCAGCACATCCAGGGTGCAATGGATGAGCCTCGCCCTGGGAAAAACACCTTCATGATCATGGTATCTCCCTGCCAGGTAAGTATATTAAGTGGAACATTAAAAAATTTTATTTATTTATTTATATATTTATTATTATTATGTTATGAATGCACTGTTTGCATGTAGGTTTGTGCACGTATGTGCAATGCCGCGGAGGTCAGAAGAGGGTGTTGGATCTTCCCTGGAACTGGAGTTCTCCCTGGATTGAGACCACGACAGGTCCCAGCTCCTGTGGTGCTGGGATCGAACCCGGGCCTCTGCAAGAGCAGTCGCAACCGAATAATGTGAATCTTAACAGGCTCTAAAATTAAACTACCACTGTCTTTTCAGACTCTGTATATGGGTGGAAGGTATGTATTCTTATTCTTAGATTAATATAAAATTAAAGGGGAAAATGTGTAATGCTTAAACATATTATTTCAAAATTAACGTACAGTTTATTACAGAGGTCATAATTTGATATATAGTGATGGTTATATAGGCATATGTGGAGCAATACAAAGGGAAGGAACAACAGTAACATAAAGACTGGGTCATAGTGGGCATTGGTGGCTGCACACCTATAATCCTAGCACTTGGGAGACAGAGGCTAGGATTTTGTGAGTTCAAGGCCAGCCTGTTCTAACAGAGTAAGTTCCAGGACAGCTGGGGCTTACAGGGAGACCCTGTCTCAAAAAGACTAAATAAAAACATAAATTAAATAATAAATATAAACTAAATAAATAAATAAAGTTGGGGGTGGGTCTGTAAGTTGGAGGTGGATCCGGTGGGAGTTAAGGGAGATGTGAGGGGTGAATATGGTCAAAATACATTGTATGCATGGAAGACTGGTCCAAAAAAACTGACTGATAACAGTTAAATTCTGCCCAAAATAACAAGCTTCTGCAGTGAAAAACTTTGGAAAGACTGAGAGAAAATCAAGACTATGTATGGCAGAAAGCATATGAACTGGGGTGGGTGTGTGACAGGGGAGAGGGGAAGTGTAAGTCTAAATTCCGGAACTGAAAATAATGTATGAAATATAGAATCATCAATAAAAGTACTTAAACAAGAAATAATTATTTCAGTGATGACACTTTATTTACTTATGATTGATTGATTGATTGATTTGATTAGACGACACTTTATAAAAGTTGTACTTGTCTGGGCTTGGAGAGATGGCTCACAGTTTAAGAGCACCAACTGCTCTTGAGAGGACCCAGTGGTCGAATGGCCCAGCACCCATGGTGAACTAAGAACCAATCTTAACCCAAGTCCGGGGAATCTGATGGCCCCTTCTAGACTCCATAGGATTTGCACAAACAGGGTTGGACCACTCATGCAGATAGTACACTATACACATAAAATATAATAATAATATAAATAAAAAAGTTGTACTGTCTATCCATGATCCTGATAGTAATATATTAAATATAATTATATAATATATTATATATATAATATAATTCTAATATAGATATTATATTCATTAGCTATTAATATATTTTATATTTATAATATATTATTATATAAATATATTATATAGTATAATAATAAAATATATATTATTGATATATTATTATATATTATATATATTATATATATTATATATTAAGTTCTTCTTCTTGTTTAAGTACTTTTATTGATGATTTATATTTTCATACATTATTTCAGTCCAATTTAATACATTCCCCTCTCCCTGCTCACACACCCACCCCATTCTTATGTTTTCTGCCATACATGTCTTGCATCTTTCTCTCAGTCTTTCCAAAGTTTTTCACTGCAGAAGCTTGTTATTTTGGGCAGAATTTAACTGTATCAGTCAGTTTTTTGACCCAGTCTTCCATGCATACAATGTATTTTGACCATATTCACCCCTCACATCTCCCTTAACTCCCACCGGATCCACCTCCAACTTACAGACCCACCCCCAACTTTATTTATTTATTTATTTATTTATTTATTTATTTATTTATTTATTTATTTTTTATTTAGGTCTTTTTGAGACAGGGTCTCCCTGTAGCCCCAGCTGTCCTGGAACTTACTCTGTAGACCAGGCTGGCCTTGAACTCACAAAAATCCTGCCTCTGTCTCCCAAGTGCTAGGATTTATGGTGTGCGCCACCATGCCCAGCTATGACCCAGTCTTTATGTTACTGTTGTTCCCTCCCCTTTGTATTGCTCCAACATATGCCTATATAACCATCACATATATATCAAAATTATGACCTCCTAGAATAAGCTGTATGTTAATTTCAAAATATGTTTAAGCATTCACATTTTCCCCTTTAATTTTATATTAATTAAGATGAATACTACCTTCCTCCATATGTATGAATACAGTGAATCTAGATGTATCACCCATATAAGTTCAGTTGCAGAGTCGGGGCGGTCTCATAGATGCGTTGCGCGGAATAAGGTGGGGCACAGGTGTGGTGTGGTCTGTTGGGCATGACTGTTCGGGGTGTGTGTGTCGATGCCGCTATGTGAGCGACTACATTAGAAAGCTGGATGGTCTTTCGATGTTCGTCATTCTGGTATGGGTTGAGACGAGCGCGCTTGATGGCGCGTGCCGTCGAGCTTGGGATGGGCCGTCTGAGCTTGAGTCGGGTCGAGTGTCGCGCGGTGAGTGTAGGTGTGGGCAGGATTCCTGGGCCAGGGTCCACCACGAGCCAGCTGTGTGGGTGGGCGTGCGATATGCGTAGAGACCTGACTCGTGGCTAACTTAGGATTAACTAGCTAGATCCAACGAGCCTCTCGACTCCGCGGCTGTGCACAGATAGTTGGCGGTGCACTAATACATGTCGTATAATTGAATATAGTGATTCATAAATTAGATTATTAACAAGTGGAAATTTTAATATAAATTTTTTAAGTAAATATAATTTAGCAGATGATTTACATTAGTATATTTGACTACTCGTTGGCAGGGGAGATTAGCCATGAGTGCGCATGGGGAAGGGTGGTTTTTGCTTCCAAAGGAGTAGAGTGCGTAATGTCATTGCACTCCAGATGTGCTGACTCCTGTGCGATTTCCGCAAGCAATTGTGGAAAGCTGACTGCGATATTGTGTGGTAGTGGGGGAAACTGCGTTTCTCTCTCCCTAAAAAAAAAAAAAGATTCACATTATATATAAAAAAAGAGATCCACATTATAACAGCACAGTTGCTTTCAGACTAAAAAGAAATATAACAGTAATGTTGTTCAGCTTCCTGAGGATTTGGTGGTTAGCATCCACAAATGAGGGTAAACATTTTTGGAATTCACATTTTTCCCTTTAATTTTATATTACTCTAAAAGTATGCATATGTACCCTCCCCCCATATACACAATTACAAAGTCTGAAAAATAAGTGGTAGGTTTCTAGTCCCATTAAGGAATTCACATTATAATGGTACAGTTGCTTTTCAGGTAAAAGAGCATATATAATATATATATATATATATATATATTAATGCTTCTTTTACTAACTAGGTATTTTGGTGCTAGCATCCACAGATGAGGATGCATTTGTCGTTTGTTTGGCAATTAATATTTTTAATATGTTTATGTTCTATCAGATCATCAACGGAAAGTACAACTTTTTAAAGTGTCATCACTAAAATTAATTATTTTCTTTTTTTTTTTTTTTTTTTTTGGGTCTTTTCGAGACAGGGTCTCCTTGGTCTCCTTGTAGCCCCAGCTCTCCTGGAACTCACTCTGTAGACCAGGCTGGCCTTGAACTCAACAAAGATCCGCCTGCCTCTGGCCTCCCGTGTGCTAGGATTAAAGGCATGCACCACCACGCCCGGCTCTAAAATTAATTATTTTCAATATGTTTATAGTCTATCAGATCACTGATGGAAAGTACAACTTTTTTTTTTGTCTTTTTTGAGACAGGGTCTCCCTGTAGCCCCAGCTGTCCTAGAACTCACTCTGTAGACCAGGCTGGACTTGAACTCACAAAGATCCACCTGCCCCTGCCTCCCAAGTGCTAGGATTAAAGGCATGCACCCCCATGGCTAAGTACAACTTTTATAAAGTGTAATCACTACAATTATTTTCAATATGTTCATATCCTTATACAAGAAAATTATGTTCCCCAGCTGGAGATACTGTACATCCTCTGGACAGTCTTAAATGTTATAATTTTGAATATTTTATTTGAGATAATTGTTCTAATATCATCATAGAGATTCATTTCTATTATTATAAAAATTAGTGTTGCCGGGTGTGGTGGCGCACGCCTTTAATCCTAGCACTTGGGAGGCAGAGGCAGGTGGATCTTTGTGAGTTCAAGGCCAACCTGGTCTACAGAATGAGTTCCAGGACAGCTGGGGCTACAGGGAGAAACTCGAAAAAACAAACAAACAAACCAAACAAAATTAGTGTTGCAACCAAAATTTTAAGTCCATTGCTTCTCCTACACCTTGTGTAGAGAGAGACATATATAAATATTATTTAACTTTGCACATCTTACTTTTGATTTTTTTTTTTTTTTTTTTTNTATATATATTATATAATATATATATATGCTTTTCCAGTACAGCAATCCCCTGTAGCCCCAGCTGTCCTGGAATCACTCTGTAGACCAGGCTGTCTTGAACTCACAAAGATCCACCTGCCTCTGCCTCCCAATGCTAGGATTAAAGGCATGCCCACCACACCCAGCTTATTTTATTTTTTGTGTATGAGGTACTGTCTGTAGTGTAGGTGGGTGCACCTGTGTCATACAATGCTGTGGGAGCACAGAGAGTGTGTAGTTGGTTCCCCTGAACTGGAGTTAAAGATGGTTCTTAGCCACCATGTGGTGCTGGGAATTGAACACAGGTCCTCTGCAAGAGCGTCAGTGCTCTTAACCACTGAGCAGATCTCTCCAGCCCCGATATATATATTCTTTTAATTTTATTGGCCTAGGACTTTTTATTGAGTGTGACATGCATATAAGTAGTACTTTTTGTGGAATAATAGATGTTAAAGATGTTTTTAGGGTCTTGGGTTACATCCAATAGCATCTTAATATGCTATAACTACATTATAGAATTCTTTTTTTTCCAGAAATTTGCTGTAATTTATAGAATTCTCAAAAGCAAACAGTAATTCATACATAAGGTATCTAATATAATTTTGGTGATTGCAGTTATAAAGGTTTTGTACTGAGCAGAGTCACATACTTGTTATCAACATAAATGCTTTCTATGGAGGAAAAACACCTTACTCATGTCTACCAGTGGTCTGATATATTCTTAATAAGGTTATAACTACGTTACAGAGTTCTTTAACAGTATCACACACATACATACACAACATGGATCCACACATTCACCATGAGATTTTTTTATCTTAGTGTTGTTTGTACTGAACAGAGTCACATCATCCGCTGTCAAAACTTAAAAGCTTTCATTTGGAAACAGCATCTTTAGAAATGTCATTACAGCATGCAGCCCTAATTAGTTTCCTCACATTGCCAAGGATTAGGTGGCTAATACAGTTTTTTTCATGCTGTCACCATGTCATGCACCTTTTAGTTCTATAACTATGAACTTTTTCAAAATTATTTTAAAAATGATGGAAACAGAATTATATATCCAAATTTGTACTAAAGACCTAGGAGCATAACTAAAATTAAAATATGAACAAAATAAAAGACAGTAATTGGCCTGGGGTCAGAGGGACAGAAGCACAGCTGTCAGAAGCCCATAAGTAAAAGAAAGAAAAACACCTGTTAGTAAAATATTTAATAAGGGTCAAAATTAGGTCTTTGGGGGGTCTAAAAGCTAGTAAAAACAAATGAATGGAAGCTAAAATGAAACTACCTGTAAGCAAGCAAGAAACACCTTAAAACTGTAAATTTGGAGATTGAATTCAGTCTAACAGAGAAAATAAATATTTAGATTTTTTTTAGATATTTAAGGAATTGATTTCATTAGGTCTTTTGAAAATATTTTAAGAGGCATGCCAAAATTAAGATTCTAATATTTTTTTTTTTGGTCTTTTCAAGACAGGGTCTCCCTGTAACTCCAGCTGTCCTGGAACTCACTCTGTAGACCAGGCTGGCCTTGAACTCACAAAGATCCGCCTGCCTCTGCCTCCCAAGTGCTAGGATTTTTAAAGAAAAAATTAGGTTTTACTTCCAGGGACCACATGGAACAGTCCAAATGAAATCAATTTTGGTGAGCTTGATTTAAGTCTATTTCCTGTCTGCTGCAGGTATGTGAAAACGCCCCCCTTTTCCTTCTCAAACCTATAATTCAGAATCTGGAGGACAAGGAAAACAAACTATGTATCTTTATACTGAAACAGCTTTCATTTGAGATAGACCTAGAATGTTTTCCTGCCTCTTATTATTTTGGACTTGTTTCCTGGGATATGTAAAAATTTTCCTTTTTGGGGCTGGAGAGATGGCTGAGTGGTTAAAGAGGACTGACTGCTCTTACAGAGGACCCAGCACCCACATGGCGGCTAAGAATCATGTTAGGCCAGGTGTGGTGGTGCACACCTTTAACACCAACACTCAGGAGGCAGAGGCAGGCGGATCTCTGTGAGTTCAACGCCACCCTGGTCTACATAGTGAGCTCCAGGCCAGCTGGGACTAAAGAGAGACCCTATCTCAAAAAAAAATTTTTTTTTCCTTTCATGGAAATCAGTTCTATTTAGAATACCTAGAATATCTAAATAGCCTTTATAGGTTTTACTTTCCTGAACCAATGGTATGCAGTCCAGAAAAAGACAATTTGGATTGACTTGATAAACATTATCAGCTTATTTCCTGTCAATAGGTATGTTTCTTGCTACTAAAAAACTATGGACTAGGATGTAGGGTCTGGGAAAGAAAAGAGCCTGCTTCTGATTGTAGTAAACATTCTACATTTAAAATAGGCCCTTTGGGGCTGGAGAGATGGTCTGGCAGTTGGGAGCACCAACTGCTCTTGCAGAGGACCCGGGTTCGATCCCCAGCACCCACATGGAGGCTAAGAACCATCTGTAACTCCAATTCCAGGAGAAGAGGGTCTCGGATTCCTCCAGTTCCGGGGGAATCCGAGACCCTCTTCTGACCTCCGCGGCATTGCACGACACGGGTGCACAAGCCTACATGCAGACAGTACATTCATACACATACAAAAATAAATTTAAAAAATTAAAAAAAAAATAGGCCTGAAATTGTTTAAATCTCTCTCATTGGCTTTACTTACTTAACCTATGGTGTTAAATCTCTCTTCCAGTTAATGTTTATACAAGGCTGCTTACGCTTTTGTTCAAGCCCTATTTAAACATAATTATGTAATTAAAAGTATCAGGCTGATGGAACTTAGCCTTTCTGGATGGTTAACGAACATACTAAATGTCCATACCAATTAGGCCAAGGGATTTAAGGGACAACTTTGTTCCTTGCCTTTGAGGTCAACTAAGGCTGAGGGGACTAGAGATGGGGGCATCTTTTAAATGTTCTGTTTAACTGTAAGTCACCTGCCTTCTCAGAGAGGGCATGGAGACACTGCCAGAGGACTCAGCCAGTGTCCAGGCTATAAAGAGAAAGGCCAATACAGAGGAAAGTCTCCTCATGCTTCAAAGGGAAGCCTTGTCCAACAATGTAGACAATCCCCTAGGCCTGCTGGGGAATTTCGGGGTCCGACCGAAGGAATGGGGTTGAGAGGTGCAGAGCCAAGACACAGACCCTGGGAGTTAGGTGAACGTAGACAGAGGGTTCACATAACCCCTAACATTCTCGTTTGTGATTGGCCCAGGTCTGCCACGCTGCTTGTATGGTCTCACCTGCCTAGGGCAGGTTAGGTTGATGAGGGACAAGCTCTGCGCATGTGTAATTCTCAGCGTACTGGCTACTACACAACAAGACCTGACTTTGTCTTCACGTAGATGGAACTGGTAAAGGAAGGCCAGAAGGAGCCATGGTGATCCCTAGGGACCAGATCCTCAACTGACCTTGAGAAAATAAAGCTTGGTTAGTCTGGGCTAACTGTATGGACTTAAACACCCAAGACAAAAGTATTACCAAATGATAAGTAATCATTATATTCTCCTTTAAAATCTGAGAGATTTTGCTTCCAGACCTTAGGCTTAATGTAATATAAAATATTATTTATGTTAAATAATAAAAAAAAAAATCCTGGGTTGGAGAGATGGCCTAGTGGTTAAGAGTGCTGACAGCTCTTACAGAGGACCCGGGTTCGATCCCCAGCACCCACATGGCGGCCGAGAACCATCTGAAACTCCAATTCCAGGAGAACTCCAGTTCCAGGGGAATCTGAGACCCTCTTCTGACCTCTGCGGCATTGCACGACACGGGTGCACAAACCTGCATGCAGACATGCAGTACATTCATACACATACAGAAAAAAAAAAATCCTCTTTCTGTCTAAAAATTACCTAAGAGACAGCTCATACTGTGACTATCAAAAGTATGAGAAAAGTAGATCCTGAGTCCAGCCGTCATGGCCAAATTAAAAAAAAAAAAGGAGAAACCCAATAAACGGATGCTTTGGAATCCCTTCTCCAAAAATTCTAATGGACTTTTATGTTGGATGTTTAATTCACCCTGTTCTTACTTTTGGTTCCTTACCTAGAAAATGTACCTAACTATTCTTGCCTTCACTTCTCCTTCAAAGACACCAGTCAAAAACTTTGTTCTTTGTATAGCTATACTTTTAGAGGTCCTTTAGATAGACTCACTGGGAAGGGGGTACCCCAGTTGCCACACTCTATACCTCGTTTGTTTTGTTTTGTTTTGTTTTTGAGACAGGGTCTCCCTATAGCCCCAGCTGGCCTGGAACTCACTCTGTAGACCAGGCTGGCCTTGAACTCAGAAAGATCTGCCTGCCTCTGCCTCCTGAGTGCTGGGATTAAAGGCGTGCGCCACCATGCCCGGCAACGGTTACCTTCTTAACCATTAATTCAGTTAGAGTTCTTTAATTTGGTGATACAAATAAGTCTATTACTTCTCCATGTCAATTCTTTTTTTGTTTTGAGATGGTTTTCCCTGTAGCCCCAGCTGGCCTGGAACTCATTATGTATGAGCAGGCTGCCTATGATGTCACAGAAATCTGCCCACTTCCCAAGTGCCGGGATTAAAAATTTGCACCACCACACACAGCTCCATGGTATTTCTTTAATTCATGCGTGTAAGTGTTCAATTGTCTCATAAGTTAAATTCTTTATGCAAGCTCCACATAACTATCATTTTTTTTCTTTCGTGCAATTGATTTGGGAAGGTCATGGGTTCGTTTCTTCTTGACCAGTTTTATGTTTTTCCCCATTGCCATAGCTTTTTTTCAACATCTCATTACCTCTTCCTGTAAAACTGCATCAGTAATACTTCTTCCTTTAGGCTTTTAGGCCTTGAATTCACCTTTTTCCTCCTACAACTGCTTTGCAGGAGCAAAGACACTCAAAAGGAAGAGACTTGTGCCTCTCCCTTCGGTTAGCAGACTGTGAGACAACCAACTGCAAGAAACTGAAGTTTCTCTAGGCTTCTCATGCTAGCAGAAGGAAAAGGCTGGAATCTGGTAAAGGGTGGAGTTGCCACTTATCTACCAGGAAGAGACTTTACATAGTTCTGACAAGTGCCAGACCACTTTGCAGGAAAGTCTGAGTCAGTGTTGGGTCACTGATGGCCTGGACAACATCTTGACAGAGACAGCTTGGTTATGCTTCCCTCTTGATCTGTATTTAACTAATCTTCATAGCAGGACCCTGAAGAGACTTGGGGTCACTGTACCTACTGATTTCTTTCTCTTCCCAATGGGACCACACTGAATAAATCTCTTTTCTCTCCTTTGAATTATTACTGATTTCGTTGAGGAGAGGTGGGGCCCACGCTCTGACTCTTATCAACCAAAGTCACAATACAACCAAAGCTAAAATTCTAAATGGCGATTCTTTCCTGCTTAGTATCTTAGAGCAAGCCCTAGGTTGGTTTAAGTAATCTGTTTCTAGAATATTCTGTCAGTACAGTATTGAGGTTAGGAAAGTGATATTTACATCGGACCATCCAGGCTCATTTCCCAGGCTTTGGGGTACACGAAGAACCTGGAGTAAACAGAAATACACAAATTTGTGGAGAAAGATGAAAACACCACCCTGGAAGACAACTCGATTTATCATTGGAAAGGTTTTCTGCATTCTGAAGATTTTGCTTGGTTAGGATGTGAGTCTTTGGGGACCACATTTCCTGCTCCAGGATACCCCCTTGTGCTCGCCTCAATCCTCTGCCAGTTTGGGAAGAGGGGGCTAGACTTTCGCGCATCCGCATTGAGTGCCGAGGGCTGCGCACGCGCACAGGCTGCCTTCAGTCCATCTGGGCATTCTTTCCCCGAGGAACAGGTTTCCCGGGCGCCACTTGTTCAGGCGCGCTGCGGGGTCCGGAAGTGCTTTTAGGGGAGCTGCGGTCTTCCCTCTGGCGCCGGGAATTTCTCCGTCTGCAGCGGAGGCGTGGGCGCTGCGGTCTGGGGTCCCCGCAGCCCGAGATGGCGGCGCAGAGGGTGGAGGTGGACGGCGGGATCATGGAGGGGGTGAGTGCGGGGCGAGTGCGGGGCGAGCCGTGGGGCTGGGCCTTCACCCGGCTCACACCTTTCCTTTCGGTACCGGTGTTCTGCAGGGCGGCCAGATCCTCCGAGTGTCCACCGCCCTGAGCTGCCTCCTCGGCCTTCCCCTGCGGGTGCAGAAGATCCGCGCGGGCCGCAGCACGCCGGGCCTCAGGTACTGGGGGCGGGTGGGGAGCGGGGCCGCAGAGTTGGGGTGGCGATGGGACCCGAGATCCTAGTCTTGGCCAACATCCAGGAGACAGGCCTTCGGCCTTCTTTCCTGCCCCTGGCAGGCATTGCCTTGCCTGATTGTGTAGGCTCAGAAGCTGAAAGCAGCATTGAGATACAGGCCCAGATTTTTTCTATTTGGCTTCAAGTTGCCTTATTTCCCAAAGCCTTCTCCTTTAAAATGTTTTCCTCCCGGGTTGGGAGTGTAATTGTTAGTAGAGTGCCTCCTGAGCCAGCACGAAGCTTTGGGTTCCATCCCCAGCATCGCATGAACTGTGATCCCAGCATTCAGGAGGTGGAGGAAGGAGGATCAGAAGTTCAAGGTCGTTCTGCTGCAAACATCATGACTTTGAGGCTAGCCTGAGCTACACGAGACCATGTCTCAAAACAAAATAAAAAACCAAACCTCACAGGGCGTATCAAGGACTCTTAAGCTTTGTGAGGGTTCATGGAATGTACTGGTTTTCATTCAGATTTCTAGGAAAGTGTGATTACAACACTGAAGGACTTTGATACTTGGCCATGTTTCTTCCAGGACATCACTTAACGAGCACCCGCTGGAGGATCCAGGTCCAAGCGAAGGTGTTTCCTTTGTTTATCTTTTCTGTGGGTATTCTATTTTTCCCACAATTAGTTTTGAAATTTGTTAAGAAAGAGTTGACATCAATCCCTTATTGTCAGAGCAGTTGTTTGCAGCAATCCAGTTTGCCACCAGTGGTGGAGTCTAGTTCATTAAGCATGTTAAGTACCAACTAGTTTGCTAGGGTTATCATAACAAAGTTATGGCTTAAACAACAGAACAGTTTTTTTTCCTTACAGTTTTGGATTCAGAAGGCCAAAATCAAGATGCTTAGCAGCCTTGGTTTCCTTAGGCCTTAAGTGGAAAATATGTTCTAGGCCTTTTCCCTCATTTTGGAGTTGGCTTCCCTCTTTTCCCTCCTGTACAACAGCTTTCTACTGGTGTTTCCCTGTAGGTTCTAAACTTTTTTTTTCTTAAGGCAGGGATAACCTTGAACTTATGATCCTCCAGCCTCTACCTCAAGTGCTAGGTTTACAGCTGTGTGCCACCGCACTTGGGTTTATGTGAGTTTGGGGTGGACTCCACTGCTTCCTGACTAGTAACCAAGCATTCTACCAACTGAGTACATCTCTAGCCCCTTAAAAAATATTTTTTATGATGATGCCATTTATATTGTCTTAGAACCTGCCCTAACAGCCTCTGAATAGGTTAACTATGTATTTAAAGGGCATGTCTCCCAAAACAGTCATATTTTGAGGTTTTAGGGGGTTGTGGTTTCAACATATGAATTATTGGGGGGGACACAATTTCATCTGTACAGGTGCCATGGGTTGGTTTTCAGTAACATTCAAGCAAGACTGGTGATTCTTAGGTCGTTTTAGTTTTTCTCTTTTGCACCCTTAGAATTTGTAATAGCTCATCAGTTGTATGGATCTGTAGCCAAAATTTAAGGAGCCTTTAAAGCAGTTTGTCCAAGTGGATAAAACCCCAAAAGGAAGCTCTGACATTGAAGAGACTGTTAGGTTATAACAGTGCAAATCCCTGACAAAAGACAGGCACATGAGACTTAAGTCAGTTGCCAGGGCGGGCTACCTGTTGGCACGTGGTAGAGTAAGTGGCAACAGTAGCAGCAGCATGGTGACTGAGGCCCACCCATTTATAGCCATGAGGTGAGACCTCAGGTATAGGGGAAGAGGTCAGAAGATTGACAGCCTCTGGAGGGAGGAAGTGGATATCCGTGTGTCCCTTGGAATTCTGGAAAGCCCAGATCTAACACAGACCACACTCTGGTTAGACCTTTCTGTTTCTTTATCATTAGTTAATGAATGTGTCATAACATGTGAGGCTGTAGGCAGTCTGAATGCACACATTTTGATGCAGTATTATGACCTGAAGGCCTCAGCATTTATCTGGACTGGAAATGGTTCGAGATTTGTGTGATGGACAACTGGAGGGAGCAGAAATTGGTTCAACAGAAATAACCTTTATACCAGAGAAGATCAGAGGTGGAGTCCACACAGCAGATACCAAGACAGCAGGGTATGTATCACATAACATTCTGATAAATGAGTTCTGAAGTTAGACCAGATTCAAATGTCAGGTCTGCTGCTTCTAGGGAACATTTCATAACCTCTTTGAGTTTAGTTTCCTCACTTTCAAAATACAGATACTAAGCTGGGTATGGTGGTACGTGCTTAATCCCAGCACCCAGGAAGCAGAAGCGGGGAGGATCTCTGTGAAATTCAGCCCAGCTTGGGGTACATAGTGAGTTCCAGGCCAGCTGAGGTTATAGGGAGACCCTGTCTTTTTTTTATTTTATTTATTTATTTATTTATTTATTTATTATTTATTTTATTTATTTCTGTAGTGTATCAAATGGTACTGTCCCTGCATCAGGTTTGTGCATCTGTGTCGTGTCGTGCCGCGGAAGTCAGAAGAGGGTGTCGGATTCCCCTGGAACTGGAGTTTCTCCTGGAATTGGAGTGTTCAGACGGTTTCTCGGCTGCCATGTGGGTGCTGGGATCGAACTCCGGGTCCTCTGTAAGAGCAGTCGGCGCTCTTAACCGCCAGGCCATCTCTCCAGCCCGGGAGACCCTGTCTTAACAACAACAACAACAACAACAACAACAACAACAAAGCTCCTTATGGTGCTGGAAAGATGGCTCGGCACTGAAGAACACTGCACTGGCTGTTTTTACAGAGGACCCGGCTTCTGTTCCCAGCACCCCCATGGCTGTAACAACCACCCATAACTCCAGGGAGTCTGCCTCTTCTGCTCCTTGGACATTATACAACACAGGTGCACTGATCTTCCTGTTCATTCCTCCCAGGTGCCAGCGTTACAGGCAGGCACCACTGTCTTTACATTCTTTATGTCTGAGTACCTGTGCAACTCTAGAAACTTTTAGAGGCTTGCCTAGCATGTCCAAGACCCTGGTTCAATTCCCAGCATGGCAGGGGGCAAAAATGGTGTTCTAGCCCAGAAATTTTAGATGTCCTGAGTACTTCTATCCCCATTAGGAAATGGAGCTAGGATTATAGCTCATGATAGAGTACTTTTGTCATGTGCACAGAGTCCTGAGTTCAATTCCCAGCACTACAAAAAACAAATAACAAACCCCAGTGACAAAACCTACTCAGTCCATTAGGAAATGGGTGTTTAACAAATTGAGCTCTATTTTTTTTTTCTTTTTTTTTTTCTTTTGGTCTTTTTGAGGCAATGTCTCCCTGTATCCCCAGCTGGCCTAGAACTAGCAGAGATCCACCTGTCTCTGCCTTCTAAGTGCTGGGATTAAAGGCATGCACCACCACGCCCAGCCTGGTTGCTTTTTAAAAGTAGCATTTTTTTTTTTTACTATAATTCTGTGTTATTAAGAAATTTGACAGGGCTGTAGAGATGGCTCAGCGGTTAAGAGCACTGACTGCTCTTTCGGAGGACCCAGGTTTGATTCCCAGCACCCACATGGCAGCTGAGAACTCGTCTTAACTCCAGTTCCAGGGGAATCCAACACCCCCTTCTGACCTCTGCAGCATTGCACAACACGGGTGCAGAAACCTACATGCAGACATTCATACACATAAAATTAAAAAAAAAAAAAGAAATTTGACACAGGAATGATATTATAAACATCATGCTAGTTTGTTTTCGAAGTAGCTTTTTATTAAGTGTTTTATGTGTATGAGTGTTGTGCCTGCATATAAGTCCACTGATGTTGTATAATGCTTACAGAGGCCAGAGAAGGCATTGGATCAACTAGAAGTGGAGTTATGGATAGTGTTAGCGACTATGTGGGTGCTAGGAACCAGCCAGTGCCCTTAACCAATGAGGGAGATCTCTACCCTCTAGAAATAACTTTTAATGAATTATTATTATTTAGAGAAAATGTTTAGTAGTGCTTGAGATTCGAACTATGGTATATGTAGACCTCTTTGAAAAGGGTCCTGAGCCAGGCATGGTGGTGCACACCTTTAATCCCAGCACTCAGGAGGCAGAGGCAGGCGGATCTTTGTGAGTTTAAGGCCAGCCTGGTCTACAGAATGAGTTCCAGGCCATCTGGGGCTATAAGGAGACCCTGTCTCAAAAAGACCAAAAAAAAAAAAAAAAGTGCCTGTTGCTGGGCTTGAGATGAGATCTGTCAAGTGAGAACTTTCCTAAGGTAAGGAAGAAATTTAGTGTTTTTTATTATCAACATATTATTTATTATTTTCTACAAGTATAAAGAAAGTGGCATAATTATCTGTGTAAAATTAAAAATTAGCTGGGCGTGGTGGTGCACGCCTTTAATCCTAGCACTTGGGAGGCAGAGGCAGGGCGATCTTTGTGAGTTCAAGGCCAGCCCTGGTCCTACAGAGTGAATTCAGGGCAGCTCGGGGCCCACCAGGAGGAAGCGGCAGACCCTGTCTCGAAAAGACAAAAAAAAAAAAAAAAAAAAGATTAACTAAAATAGTCACAGAATTTTGAAACTGTGAGAAGTGGGTATTTTAAACCTTATTGCTTTGAATTAGGAAGTTAAAACCTATTAGGGTTAAGCGATTTACCCAAGGTCATGGTAGTCAGGGTCAGAATTAGCAATTCTCTTTTAAGCCTTTTATTTTTTTTGTCTCTTTGAGACAGAGTCTCCCTGTAGTCCAGCTCAGCTGGCCTGGAACTCCACAAAGAGCCACCTGCTCTGCCTCCAAAGTGCATATGTACTGGACTCCTATTTGATCAACATGCTTGTGCTACAAGCTACTCCAACTGGTACTATGGGAACCTTGGGTTGTTCAAAATTGGCACACATAGATACTTCAAATTGGTTGTTATTCACATGAGCATGTTTATGTACATCATCATTGCTAAGTTAATAATTTGGCTTCATTCAAAAAATGCACCACATTATCTAATTGTATTGGCAACTGAGCACCGTCAATGTTATCTGAAAACAACTGTGCTCTTTATATTGTAGAAATACTTAAAAAAATAAAACAAATAAGAAAGAAAAAGTAAAAAAAAAAAAAGTTACATTAACTTTGCTATGTAATTTTGGATGTAGGTTTATATTTCTTTTTTACCGCCATGCTACTTTACTGGTTAACATGTGAATCTCAAATGCGTTTTGGAATTAAAACCTTACGTTTATTCTTCAGATTTTATGATTTTGGTAGTTTAATTGTGGTATGTATATATGCATCTTTTAAGTCAGTAAAATAAAAATTGAAGGGAACAATAACAATAAAAGACTTGCTCAAAGGAAAAAAAATTGAATTATTTGTTGGGGGGGTGGAGATGGCAGGGGGTGGCGGAGGCGAGAGCAGTGAGTGAGTGTGGTGTGACACATATTCATCGTGGAGGGTCAATTCAAAGGCTAGCTTTGGGGAGTCAGCTCTCTCCTAGCACGGGTTCTGGGGACTGAACTCAGTCATGAGGTTTACATGGCAAGGAGTTTTACCTAATGGCCATCTCACTGCCCCAAAGTTTGGAACATTTTGTTTTTAGATTTTTCAGAATAGGGAGGTTCCACCTGTTCTACTTTTTCCTCCCAGTATACAGCATACCAGCACTACAACTGCTGATTGGTAATAACTGATACGATTATATTTTAGTGTTTTTTTTGTTGTGTTGGTTTTTTTTTTCTTTTTTTGAGACAGGGTCTTCTCTTCCTATTTGCCCTAGCTGGCCCTGGACATCTGCACATATGATAGATCCAAGCTGGGCCTTTGAACTTCAAAGGGATCCACCTGCCTCTGCCTCCCAAAGTTACTGATAGGGATTACTTTATTAAAGGGCATGCCACCACCACACCCAGCCTTATATTTTAGGTTTAAAAAAAAACCCAATATGAACATTCTCTTAAAGTAAACATAATTCCTTTCCCTGTCCTGCAACAGAACGAGAAAACATGTGTGAGTTGCAATAGACATGAGAAGGTGCAGACACACTGAAACAGAGGGCAGAGACGCACATGACGATCACCCTCACCATCATGGCGTAGTCGATCTGTGGTGCCATGTCAGCGTTTGTTCCACCTTTCAGATGAAGTTCTGATGGAGAGGCAGCAAACAGGACACAGGGCATTGAAACCTGCATCAAGAGGCACACACTCCTAAGGAGAAGGCAAAACATGCATAACTTTACTGTCTTTCAGTATCAAAAAAGCTGCACTAGTTACTGAACACCACTATTACTTGAAGCTCAGAAAGCTGAGAAGTTAAACACACTTCAGTATCTGAAGAATAAAATCCTGAATCTTGGGGCTGGCAAGATGGGTCAGTGGTTAAGAGCACCAACTGCTCTTGCAGAGGACCAGGATTCGATTCCCAGAACCCACATGACAGCTAAGAACTGTCTTTAACTCCAGTTCCGGGGGAATCCGATGCACTCTTCTGACCTCCGTGGCATTGCATGACACAGGTACACCAACCTACATGCAGACAGTACGCTCATACGCATAAAAAAAATAATAAATTAAAAAAAAAAAATCCTGCTGGGTGTGGTGTGGTGTTGCAGTCCAATCATAGCACTCCGGGGAGCGCATATGAGGCAGGTGGATCTTTGTGAGTCAAGGCCAGCCTGGTCTACAGAGTGGTTCCAGGATAGTGGGCTACAGAGAGGAACCCTGTCTTGAGAAACAAAAAAAAAAAAAAAAATTAAGAGCACTGGCTGTTCTTCCAGAGCACCTGGGTTTAAGTTCCCAACACCCACATGGTAGCTAACAACTGTTAGTAGCTCCAGTTCCAAGGGATGTGATGCTCTCTTGTGGACACTGTGGGCATTACATGCAAGTAGGACACTCAACATGCATGCAGGCAACACACTCATCATACCCGTAACATAAAAATAAATAAACTGGAGGCAGAGGCAGACAGATCTTTGTGAGTTCAAGGCCAGCCTGGTATACAGAGTGAGTTCCAGGACAGCTGGGGCTACAGGGAGACCCTGTCTCAAAAAGACCAATAAATAAATAAATAAATAAATGAATGAATAATAAATAAAAAAAAGTATCTCAGGGGCTGGAGAGATGGCTCAGTGGTTAAAATCACTGATTGCTATTGCATAAAAATAAAATATTTTTTACAAAAGTATTTCAAAGTAGAAAGAACTGGTTTTAATTGATAAGCAAAACTTGACTGAAGTATAACTCAATGGTAAAACACATACCTACCTCAAATTTATAAGACCTTGTTTGGGCGCTTAGAACTACTATATTTATTTTCAATGAGATTTAAAGTAAAAGAAAAAAGCAGCTGGGAATGGTGGCACAGGCCTTTAATCCCAGCACTTGGGAAGCAGAGGCAGGTGGATCTCTGTGAGTTCAAGGCCAGCCTGGTCTACAGAGCGAGCTCCATGCCAGCTAGGACTAAAGGGAGACCTTCTCAAAAACAGACCAAAAAAAAACATTCAAAATAGACAAAATCTGGGGATAGTCAACTGTTTATACCTTGGTTACTACCAGGCACAAGACACTATTTGTACAAGACACCATTTATATATCAAATCACATAGTTTGACTAGAGTCCACCAAATAGTCCCACACACAAGAGCATTTGGGTAACAGACATTAGACTCAATAGGCCTCTACAGAGTGAGTTCTAGGACAGCTGGGGCTGCAGGGAGACCCTGTCTCAAAAAAAAAAAAAAATAATAATAACAGTAGAGGACATGAAGGGGGTAATGTGGGGATAGAGCAGGGAAGGGGCTCTGAATATGATTAGAACATACTCCCATAATCCCAGCGTTC
>VZQC01011373.1:0-30673 GCA_009823505.1 Rhizomys pruinosus
ATTTATTTATTTATTATTTTATTTATTATTTTTATTTTATGTGTATGAGTGTATTGCCTACACATGTGTAAGTGCATCCATATTGTGCAGTGCCCACTGAGGTCAGAAAAGGGTGTTAAAGTCCCCTAGAACTGGAGTCACACATGGTTGTCAGTTGCCCTGTGGGTGCTAGGAATTGAACCCAGCAACCCAGGCAGTGCTCTTTTTTTTTTTGGTCTTTTTGAGACAGGGTCTCCCTGTAGCCCCAGCTGTCCTGGAACTCACTCTGTAGACCAGGCTGGCCTTGAACTCACAAAGATTCACCTGCCTCTACCTCCCAAGTGCTAGGATTAAAGCCAGTGCTCTTAACCACTGAGCCATCTCTCCAGCTCCCCGAGAAAGCCACTTATTTGACCATATTTATTGAGCACCTGCTGTTTTCTAAGCCTTGTTCCTAAAGCTGGGGAAGTGATAGAAGCTCCCTGCTGGCAGGGCTTGGTCATCTTGGCTTTAGACTCTTGTGCTGCTGTGCTGCTCCCCTGTGCTATGCTCAGTGCAGCTCTTAACAGAAGAGCCAGAAGAGAGTAAAGATACTATCTACCCGAAGAAGCAGAGAGCTGCTGCCACGAGAATCCATCTGTTTGCTTGTTCTGTATCTTTGAAACAGGATCTAATGCAGTCCAGGATGGCCTCAAACTTGCTATGTAGCTGTGGGCAGACAAGCCTTATCCTTCTACCTTTATCTTCCCAGTGCTGTATTTCCAGGAGTGTTTCACCACAACTGGTTAATGTGGTGTTGGGGATTTAACCCAGGGTGTCATTTGTGCTAGGCAAGCACTCTGCAAGTTACAGCACCAGCCCCAGTTCTACCTTCTATAAATAAGCTGATGTTGTGTTTTTCTCAGTCCTATTTCAAGATGGGAAGAAAGGCCCATTTTATAGCCTGCTGAAGAATCAGGAACATTTCTTACCCAAGAAGCTGTGTTCAACAGCATGAGCCAGTTGACATGTTGCACTCAATCAAGGATCTTGACAGATGTGTCACAGATGTCAATAATTACAGGTGTCGAATGCTCCTAAGGACAGGACAGGTTATTTGATGAGACTTTTGCTTTTTCTTCCAGTTATCTACAGCCACATAACAAATCACTCCAGATTCAGTGACTCAAAGCAAGGTATGTTTTTACTGGTCATGATTCCCTGGATCAGGAATCTGAATGAGGCTCAGGAGCATGGCATCTTCTGCCCACCTGGTGTCTGCCTTGTTCATTTGCACAGCTACATTTAGCCTGAGTCAGGACTGGGCCAAAAAGTGCATCATGGTTTCTTTCCCAGGCCTCTCATGCTAGTTCCCAGGTTCTCATGCTGGCTGTGGCCCTGACACTCAGTTTCCCTCCACACAGCCTCTCTTTCCTCATGATAGCTACTCTTCCAGTCCTTGATTTCTAGGACAACCTGGGCCTCCTCGAATGGCAGCCCCAGCAGGAAGTGGGCACGAGGTACAGCTGCTAAGCTTAGAACTGGTTAGAGTGTCATTTGTTTGGAGCAAGTCTCCAGGCCAATCCTGAGCCCCCACCTTGACGGGATAAATTGCTGGTGGCTGTCTTTGCTGGCTATAAATCTACACACCTGATTCTATGATGCTTTCCCATCGATGCACTTCTAATAGAAAAGCATTGTAATTATTTTCTGTGGGGTAAAATTGGGGGTTCTGGGTAACCAAACAAAGACATTTAAAAAATACATAGCAGCCAGGCATGTTGGTGTATGCCTTTAGTCCCAGCACTTAGGAGGCAGAGACAGGTGGATCTCTGTGAGTTCAAGTCCAACCTGGTCTACACAGTGACTTCCAGGATACCTGAGGCTATAGGGAGACCCTGTCTCAAAAAGACATCCCCCAAACATATATGAGTATGTGTGTAGTTCATGCATGTATGTGCATGTTCATGTGTGTGTGTGCACTCACTGTGAAGGCCATAGATTTTATGTTCGTGTCTTCCTCAGTCATTTCTCCATCTTCATTTCTTTTTATTATATTCATTCGTGTGTGTGTGGTGTGTGTTTATGCTTTGACACATGTGTGGGGGTAAAGTCAACTTCAAAAGGCAGTTCTCTCCTGCCATGTGAGACCCTCAGAGATTGAACTCAGGTCGTCATTCTTGGTGTAAGCACCTCTGCTCACTAAGCCATCTCACTTGCTCTCTGCCTTATTTTTTGAGATAATGTTTCTTGGTATTTCAGTTGAAGTAGTTGGCCAGTGAGTCCCCAAGATCCTCTTGTCTTTGCCTCCCCCAGCATCGGAGTTACAGATATGCATATCTCTGCCTTGGTTTTTTTGTGTCGGTGCTGGGGATTTGAACTCAGTTCTTCAGGCTTTCACAGCAAGCCCTTTACCCACTGAGTCAGCTTTCCAACCCTTCTGTTTATGATAAATCTGAAATGTTGTAATAAACCCAACTGTTCTTTTGGAAGCAAATATAACAGGCCATAAAATTCACAAATGCTTCTTATTAGTCTACATGCATCTAAATGAAAAGAGTTGAGCGGCACAAGAGGGTGGGGTTTTTTCTTTTTTGTTTTTTTTTTTACCAGAATCTCATGTGTGGCAGATGTTTTGAATGCTCTTCAGTTTGGGGGCAATAACACCAACCACATGTTTGCCTTTATTTTTGAAATTGTTTTATTAAGGGCTTATGAAAATATGGAAAATGTAAACACATGCAAGCACATAGGCGTAGGTAGCATGCAAAGAAGTTGGTCTATCACATGGCAGTGCTGGAGAGACAGCTCATGAAGGGTGAGTGTGAGAAATGCGAGTGACCTGGTACACATCCACCTTTAAGTGTGCAAACAAAACGTGACCTAGTTAAGGCTGATTCTGAGGCTGGAGATGTAATTCAGTTGGCAGAGTGTTTGCCTAGCATATATGAAGCCCTGGGTTGGATCTCCAGCATCAAATGCAACCAGACACGGTGGCACATGCTTGTCATCCCAGCCCTAGGGTGGTGCAGGAAGAAAGATCAGAAGTTTAAGGTCACCCCCAACTACATAGCCTGAACTAAAAAGAGCAGATTCTGAATCAGTGGGTTTGGGAGGGGGCTGAGGTCACATCACTGAGAGACATTAGGGACTATAGTGCTGCATGTGCGGGGTTGAATGGTAGTAAGTACGTAATTACACTGTGTGAGGAAGGACTGGAGAGGCCGCCTGTCCTGCTCATGTAGAGTTTGGTTCCTAGTATTCCTATCAGGTGACTTACATTTGCCTCTAACTCCAGCTCCAGGGGATCTAACGCCCTCTTCTGGGTTCTGAGGCATCACACACACACACACACACACACACACACACACACAAATTAAAATTTTTTTTAATCTTTTAAAATATGGGAGGGAAGTCTCCCTCCTTAAGAAGTGGGCAGGGCTCAGTGAGAGAATATTGCCTATGTACCTCCTACGTGTCTGAAACTCACCTGGACACTAGAATACAGGGATCAAATTAAACTTAGTATAGGAACTTAATGAGCTCCCAGGCTGGAAGGAGAGGTTAACTGAAAAGAGAATAGAAACAGAACAGAGGAGTTGTAGAGTGCTGTGGATTAGCTGTGTGCACAGGCTTTGGATTCCTGCTCAGCATTTAAATAGAGTACGAGTGAGCTGAGTGAGTTCAGTCTCTGTAATTTTATTCAAAAAGAAAGAAAGAAAGAAAAGAAAGAAGAAAGAAAGAAAGAGAAAGAAAGCAGTCTCCAAAGTACCTACTTCATAGATATTTTTTTAAGTGCTAAGCATCAAAACACAGCCTTCTGTTTACTAGGCAAGTGCTCTACCTGAGCTCTGGCCCCAGCCCCTTACCTCAGGGAATTCTTAGGAGAGTCCAGTGAAATTAAACCATACTGTGAGACAATGCTTCACAGAGAGTAAGTTCTCTAAAATGATTAACCATTGTTACAAGTGCTAGAAACTGAGGGGAAGATTCATGTGAATTTTTTTATTTTTTATTTTTTTTTTTTTTTTGGTCTTTTTTGAGACAGGGTCTCCCTGCAGCTCTGGCTGTCCTGGAACTCACTCTGTAGACCAGGCTGGCCTTGAACTCACAGAGATCTGCCTGCCTCTGCCTCCCAAGTGCTACCATGTATTTTCTTTGAAAATTTTTTCAATTATTAGTCATAGAGGAAGTTCTGGAAATCTGTTAGTAGGTATGGAAAAGGAAATAATTATGGTCATTCTCCTAATACCTTCCAGCAAAGGGCATCATGAAATAGCTCATGAGATGTTAACTGAATGTAAATTGTATCTTGCAAAAGAACATTAAGATTTTGTTGAGACTGGAGAGATGGCTCAGCGGTTAAGAGCAGCGACTGCTCTTGCAGAGGACCTGGGTTTGATTCCCAGCACTCACATGGTGGCTAAGAACCATCTCTGACTCCAGTTCCAGGGGAATCTGACACCCTCTTCCAATTCCACAGCATTGCACGACACAGGTGCACCAACTTACATGCAAACAGTACACTCATACACATAAAAAATAATAAATAAAAAAAGATTTTGTTTACACCATGGGGATAGAGAGATGTGTCAGCAGTTAAGAGCACTGGCTGCTCTTGCAGAGGACCAGCATTCTGCACCCACATGCTGGCTACAACTGTCTGTAATTCCAGTTCCAGAGGAATCTAACACTTTCTTCTGGCCTCCCTGGGCACTGCATGTATGTGGTGTACGCAAAACAGTCATACACATACACATTTGAAACTTGAAAAAAAAAAAGATTTTATTTACTTCTGACTTTGTGTGACCCCAGTGTTCCCCTCCATAAAGTAGGTTAAGTTACAACTGTCATATTCAAAATCCAGACACAGTGGCAACTGTCTATAGCCCCAGCACTTGGGAAGCTGAGGCAGGAGTATCAGTTGAGTTCAAGACCAGTCTGGGAAACACAATGAGACTCTTGTCTCAAACCGGAGCTCCCAACCCAAACTTTATGAAGCAGGACTACCACAAGGAGTCTGGTATCCGTAGAGCTGGCTTGGACTCTTGGCCCTATTGCTTGTTGGCCTGGGTGGTCTTGAACATTTTCCTGGACTCCTACCCCAGTGGAAAAAGTATATAAAGCACTCAGCAAAGTCACAGACACATAACAAGTGCTCAGTAAATGATAGCTGTTGTTGTGATACGAATGGCTTTGAGAAATTGCAAGGTGTATGACTTCATGAGGATGGTTCATTCCATGCTATGATGGACGTGCTGTTCTCAGTACACATCCAAGGGTTGCTGGTGAGTAGCTGGTGGTGAGGCATTGGCCGTTCACTCCACCCCTATCTTGCACATGCATCTCCAAGTGACTTTGGAAAGGCCACAGACTGGAGGAGAGGCATAGCCTCTGAAAATGATGTGATCGGCCCAGTCCTCCTCCTTGTCATTGGAGCTAGGAGCTGACTCTTCTACTGAACCTCAGGATGCTGAAAGGGGCATAGCTTTGGAGGCTTTAAAAAAATCCTTTTAGTGAATTGGCTAAAAGTGCAAATTCACCAGGCAGAGGACCAATGTCCAGGTTGTGGTTCATGCCAGGGAGTTGACCCTACATTTGTTGATGTTGTTCTTAGAAGAAGGCAGCTGAAGGGTCACAGCTGAGCCACTGGCATCCTAGGTGCCGTGGAACCCGTCAGCTGGCACTTGGCCTCGTGTGCACCAGCCAGCCCTCCCATAGTCAGGGACCGCACGAAAACCCCTCTTCCCACCTCCCACAGAGGAAGATGCTGGTAGTACAGGCAGAAAGACGTAAAAACTCTCTCTTACATCCGATCCACAGACTCATTAGCTTCCTCTCCCCCATCCGTCTCCTGGACAAGATTATTGGAAGGAAGGAGTTAATGAATGCACTGTAGTATTTTCCTTGGAAGAAAAATACAAGGCAGGCTCTGAGCAGGCTGTCATCACCCTGCAAATCTTCAGGGGTTTTACAAATAAGTATTAACCCTTTGTGGCATTCCTGGAAAAGAACTTTGGAGTTGAAGGAACCTATCACACAATTTTCCATCTCCAATAGATAATGAACTCTCTTTGTTTCAGAGTAAAAATTCAGCAACACCTAGAAAATAAGATTTAGCTATATGTGGCCCTAAACAGTTTATAATAACCCTGTGCCCTTTATCACAATGGTTCATGTACATGTGTGTATGTGGTTCATGTGCACATGTGTGCAGGCACGTGGTCCCATGCGCATGTAATGGGAGGCCAAAGAAGGATGTTAGGCAACCTATCAGCCTCTGCCTCAGTTCCCTGAGACAGGGTCTGGCACTGGACTTGGAGCTAGGTGAGCAGGCAGCAAGCCTGAGAAATCTTCCGTCCCCACCCTCACAGCTCTGGGGTTATAAGCACACGACCATGCACCACTTTTTTTTTTTTTTTTTTTTTTTTTTTTTTTTGTTGGTCTTTTTGAGACAGGGTCTCCCTGTAGCCCCAGCTGTCCTGGAACTCACTCTGTAGACCAGGCTGGCCTTGAACTCACAAAGATCCACCCACCTCTGCCTCCCAAGTGCTAGGATTAAAGGCGTGCGCCACCATGCCCAGCAATGCACCACTTTTTATCTGGATGCTGGGGATCGGAACTCAGGCCCTCTGCTTGCCAGGTAAGTGCTCTTACCCGCTGAGCCATCTCCCCAGCTCAAAATAGATAATTTCTTGGGGCTGCAGAGATGGCTCAGTGACTAAGAATACTTGCTGCTCTGTAGAGGATCTGCATTTAGTTCCCAGCACCTACATGGTGGCTAACAACCATCTATAACTCCAGTTCTAGAGGATCCAATGTGCTTTTCTGACCCCCACAGGCATTACACGACAACGGTGCATTTAACCACATGCAAGCATTATACTCATACACAAAAATAAAAATAAAAATATTTAAAAACCAAAATAGATAATTTCTTGACACTCTTGGCACCCAGAAGGAATTATCTTTCTTTGCTACTTGAGAAAACTAAGGCTTAAAGAATGAAATGACTGGACAAAGGTTTCTAGTCACAGGCTGGCTAGAATCTTGGGCTTGCTTCCTGGGCAATTTAAAAAAAAAAACAACTGTAAAACTGGTGCCTTGTGCACACAAGGCAAGGGCTCTACCACTGAGCTACACTCCCCAAGTCCCTGATGCTTTTTAAGTGCACCGAACATAATGTAAATTCTCTTTGAGCACTAAGCAGACACTTAATGAATCTCACTATTCTGCCATAATTCAGACTCCTGCAAATTAGATTGTCAAATAATCCCCGCTTTCCTGTTTTACATGTTATTTTCAGGGTGTGTGTGTGTGTGTGTGTGTGTGTGTGTGTGTGTGTGTGTGTAGGGAGGTATGTTAGTGTCATGGCACTAGTATGTAGGTCAGAGGACAAATTTGTGGAGCTGGTTCTCTTTCCACTTTTATATGGACTCTGGGGTTCGAACTCAGGTAGTCAGCATTGGGCAGCGAGTGCTTTGACCACTGAGACATCTTGTTGACCCCATTCCTGTTATGTTGTCATCTGCAGTTCTGGGTCTTTGCGGTTCCCTAGCCATGGGTTTAGCATGGTGTACTGCTGAGGTTTCTGGATGCTTGCAAGGCACCTGCAGTGATTCTCAGGCACGGTTGGTCTCTGGTACATTAAAAGAAACTAGAAAATCTAAAAAGCCTGTATGACTGCCTCAGGGAATAAGTGTTTTAAAACATGAAAAGAAGGCTGAGGATACAGCTTAGTTGGTAGAACGCTCACCTGGCATGCACAAAGCCCTGGGTCCCACCTCTAGCACTAAATAAAAGTAGGGGTGGTGGCATATGCCTATGATCCCAGCACTCAGGAGGTGGAAGGAGGAGGATTTAGGAGTTTGAGGTCATCCTCTATTACATAGCAAGTTCCAGCCCACCCTATAGTGGGCTACCTGAGACCCAGTCTCACAAAAAAGTAAACCAAACAAAGCAAAACAAACACCCAGAAAGCAGTGGATTAAAATGAGGATCCAGACACTCCAAATGAATGGCTACTCTATACTGAAAGACCCTGGGTTTGTCTTGTAGCAGGGAGAGAGATTTCCCTAGGAAGTGGCCCTTGGTATTCTCCTCTTAGGAGAGACTGTGCTCTCCTGAACCAGGACTCATTGTCCTCCAAGCCCACACTCAGCACACTGGTTGCAATCACACGCAGGTTGCTAGTATATGGGCAGACTTCCATACTTGGTGTGAGCAGCAGACATGACTTCATGCTTTACTGTAGATGAGAGGAACTGCCAAGGCTCAGGCACCCCTGTCCCCCCAAGCCTCTCTCAGTTTGGAATCCTCTTTTCTGGCTGTGTGGTAACCAGACCACAGGGGGATGCTTTCCATTCATGGGCACGAATTACCTTGCAGATTCCCAAATCATCTCCTCTTGAACTCTGGGATTCCCAAAGTGCATCTCCCAGGTACACCCCCAAGCAGTTGAAGAACATTTTGTAAACAGTCGTCACAGGACCAACCTGAAAGATAATCTTAGGTCACAGTTTCAAGAAGTTTAATCAGTTTCATTTATTATGTGGTTTGATTTTTTGTGTGTATGACAATTTTGTTCAAGGAAGTGCATATACATATTCTGAATTGAATTGCTCTTTTGTTTAAAGAGTTTTAATTAGATTTACTTATTTATTGTGTGTATATATACATGTGTAAGTATGTGGGCACACATGTGGAAATGTGTGTATATGCATGTGTAAGCATGTGGGCACTCATATGTAGCCAGAGGATAACCTGCAGGAGCCAGTTCTCTCCTTCCACCATTTGGGGCCCAGGGGTCAAATTCAGGTCATGAGCCTTGGTGACAAGTGCACTTACCCACTGATAAATTTCACTGGCCTAAATTACTTTTTGTCCCAGCATTTGGGAGGTGGAGGCAGGAGGATTGCTGTAAGTTTGATCCTAGCCTGAGCTATATAGTGAGATCCTTTCTCAAATTAAAAAAAAAAAAAAGTTGGAGAGATGGTTGAGTGACCCAAGTTCCGTTCCCAGCACCCAGGTCTGATGGCTCATAACTGCCCATAACCCCAGCTCCAGCAAGACTCAGTGGCTCTGGCTTCCTTGGGCAACTGCATGCACATGTGTGCACATGCATGCACCTGCACACACCCCAACTCCTGCACACATACACACAATTACAAATAGATATTTTAAAAATGCACTCTCTGCTCCTTGGTCTTGAAAACTTAAACAACATAGAGGACCTCTTCAATTTGGAGATCTTTTATATTGCATTCCTCCTCCTCCTCCTCCTCCTCCTCCTTTTTTTTTTTCTTTTGACCCAAAAGCACAAAGAAAAAGAGATCTGTTTCTCCTTGTCCAGATGGTAGATGTGTGTTTATGTGGCGCGAATGAACCACACATGCTCCCATAACCTTCAGTCCATCGTTCCCGTCAAGTTTCTTACAAATCATGTTTGGATTGATTTATACACATTTGAGTGCCGCTTCCACACAACTTCCGAGATATGGAAAACAATGAGAGAGAAACGAGGGACCATTTATCTGGCAGCATAATGAATCAGGAGTAAGGAAAGGACAAGCAAGAGATCCAGGGAGGGATGAAAGGGGAGCAGAGCTGGGTGTGGAAGCACATGCCTGTAATTCCAGTGTTCAGGAGGCTGAAACAGGAGGATCACAAGTTTTTGAGGAGCCTGGGCTACACAGGGAGCATCTGTCTCAAACAACCAGTAAACAAAGAAGGAAGGAAGGAGGGAGGGAGGGAGGGAGGAAGGGAAGGAAGGAAGGAAGGAAGGAAGGAAAAGGAAGGGAGAGAGGAAGGGAGGGAGGGAGAAAAAAGAAAAGGAAAAAGGAAGGAAGAGTTGTGACCATCAATCACCTGACTACGAAGCTCAGGCCCAATTTCACTTAAAAGAGTGAGTTTATGGCTGAGGGAAAGTCACATTTAGCTTCAAAGCAGCCCCCAGAATGTGTCAAATACAGAATAAAAGCCTTTAACTTTTCTTTCTTCCCTTCCCGAGGAACATCTCTTTTACTACATTTCCATAAAACAGAAGTCAGATTTAATGAGCTGGGACAAATGTTTTTCAACAGAAAACATTCAACAGCTTTAGTTTTCCTGACAATGTGTGCAGTTAAGTTAGGAATTCGGGAAGGATTTGAGACACCATAAGTCAAAACACCCAGGGGTGTAGCTATACACCTAATACAGTGCTAATCTTGCTTTCTTCACTCGTGTGTGTGTGTGTGTGTGTGTGTGTGTGTGTGTGTGTTTTCTCGTGTGCCAGTCCAGGCACTATTTCTTCGCCTGGCTATTAATTTATTGTGATCTATAAGAGTCAAATTTAGAAGTCGTGTTTCTACTTTTACGTCTCCTAAGAGGACTCTATGGATGGTTTCTCAAAAACTGTCTTTAAGGAGTCGATTTTCAAAAACCAAGAACACAGACACCAGCACTGCAACCTTCTCCAGAAGTCTGCTGCAATTCCCCAGGGGCCGGGAGGGGCGTGTCTGCAGATTCGGTTTCTACAGCGCACACTCGTTTTGGTAATCAGGGACACATTGGGGGATTTAAGATGTCAAGAACGAGTTCGGAGCAGAAATGAGCTCCAGACTGTGCGATGAGGAAGGAACTAGGAAACTTGTGAAATTTAAACTCTTCTCGTGCACAGCACCTGAAGAAAGTGGGTGCGTGCTTATGCTTGTTGCTTGCAGCCTGGGGAGGTGGGAATGCACCATTTCTTTTTTTTTTTTTTTTTTGTTTTTTTGAGACAGGGTCTCCCTGTAGTCCCAGCTGTCCTGGAACTCACTCTGTAGACCAGGCTGGCCTTGAACTCACAAAGAGCCGCCTGCCTCTGCCTCCCAAGTGCTAGGATTAAAAGCGTGCGCCACCACGCCCGGCGGAACGCACCATTTCTAAACAGCCGCATTTTCTCCCTCTACTCATCAGGCTCACGCCCCACTCCCCGCGGCTCCTCTCTCCAGCTCCAGCGCACGGCCTCCGACCTGCGCGGCCCCTTTAAGGAAGGAAGGCGTTCCCTGCCTTTCCCCGCCCAATCCACGTCCCGCCCTTCACACCTTGGGTGGGAAAAGCGAGTGCGGACCCGGCGAGCCGGAGGGCTGCGGGGGGCGGGACCAAGACAACCGTCCAATGGTCTTGGAGGCTGCCCACCGTGGATCCAGGCAGCCAATCATCCGCGGTTGAGGGCGTGGCCAACGCTGAGGCAAAGGGTCCAACGTGGGCCGGCGGCCGGCCGTGGGGCCCGGTCCAGGGTGTGTGTGAGGGAAGGCGGGCGAGCGGCGGGGGCGGGGCTTGGAGGCTGGCTGAGGACTGTTCGGCAGCGAGGTCCGCTGGGCTCTCGCTGCGGTGAGGAGCCGGACGCTGCCCGCGCGTGCGCTCCGCCCGCGGAGCGGGCCCGCGAGGCGCACGGGGTCTACGGTCGGAGCTGGCGGCCCACAGGAAGATGCCCGCCCGCGCCGAGCGCAGGTGGCGAGGCTGACCTCTTCGTCCTCCCTCGGCGGCGGCGGCTCGCGGCTGTACCCGGGCCGGGCAGGCGGAGAAGCGCAGCAGGAAGGACAGGGCAGTCGCGGCCTGGAACTCGCCGCGGGGATCCGCGAGCTTCGCCGCGCGCGGGCCGCTCGGCCCGGATGGGCGCGGAGTGGGCGGCCGCCGCCGGGCGCTGCGGAGCGGCCGGGGCACCGCGGACCGGCTGAGCGCCGCGGCCCCCGAGGACCCCAGGGCCCGGGCGTCCATGCCCCGGCCCGCAGCCTAGCGCCCCGCGTAGCGCCCGCCCTTCCGCCCGGGACCTCGCAGCGCCCGCGCCCCACTTCGCGGCGCGCTCCAGACAAGATGGCGCGGCGGGTCCCGGGAGCGCTCGGGGCCCCGCGCTGCCCGCCTCGCCTCCCGCCCTGGCTGCTGCTGCTGCCGCTGCTGCCGCCGCTACTGCGACTCCAGGCCGCCTCCGCCGAGCCCAGCCCGCGAGCGCCCTGCACCGCCGCCTGCACTTGCGCTGGGGACTCACTGGACTGCGGCGCGCGCGGGCTACACACGCTGCCCCGGGACCTGCCCGCCGGGACGCAGAGCCTGTAAGTGCCGCGGGGAGACCTCCGAGAACGGGTGCGCGGTGGTGGCCGCGGGGAGGGCACCGTGCCTCCGGGAATCCGGGGTGAGCGCGCGTTTGTCGTGGGTCAAGGTCCGAGCCATCGTGGGCCTCGAGGGTGCTTGGTGCATCTGGGGTCCGGAGCCCCAAGTGCCGGGCGCGGAGTGCGCGCGTGTGTGCGGGATGTCAGCAGAGCTGATCGCTGTGCACCCCAGACTCCGGCAGACGGAAGGAGGGTCCCTGAGGGTCTGGGGGTTTCGTGTGGTCTCTGCAGTAACCCTACTCTTCGGGGTCTGGACGCCTTGGACTTCAGCGGGGAATGAATGAAGGTGATCGACCCCCGCGTTCCACCCGCATTATTGACCAATGAGTTGGGTACCGTCTCCTGATCCAGGAGGACCACAGTGGCCAGACTGGTGCTGCCCGCGCACAGGGACCCTTCCCGGAGGATCCAGGAGCGAGGGGGCTTGGAGAGTCCGTGGAAATTCCTGAGTGGAGCTGTTTACCGCCTGCTGTGCAGGTTGAGGGACTTCTCTGTTCCAGATATTTTCCTGTCTGTTCCCTGGGGCCCCTTTGGGCTGGATGATCCCCTGGGGTGGGGCCCACCCTCGAGTTCTCCTCCATAAATGGTGCAAGTTAGTTGTGCTGTAGGGCCGCTTTGGCAGAGGCTGTCAGGGGCTTAGCTGGCGGGAGCAGTTTGTTTCACCCCAAGAGGTGCTTTTCTGTGCTGTCAGGAGTGGGATATCTCTTACGGGGTTTGGCAGGAACCAGGAGACATTGCATTTCTGTAAACATAGTGAATAGAATAGCTTTGTTAGACTAAATTCTCAGGCCCACGAGCAGAATCCTGGCCAGTTATCAGCAATTAACATCTCTAGAACTATTAGTACCTTCCAGAAATGGCCAGGATTGAGTAGTCTGCATCGAGCTCGAGCAGTTTAACATCTATCTTAGAACATAGACTAGGCACAGCACTAATCTTAGGTATGACGTTTGCTGGTTTAAAAAGAGAAAACCAGCGACTCCACCTGTGACTTGGGTGCAGAAAGTAGGGCCTGAGTTGGCTGCTGTGAGGGGGAGAAGTTAATTCCCTTCCAACAAGAGGTTCCTGTTTCTCGGACTGAGGCGCAGGTCTTTAAACTGATCTGTTGCACAAGCTGTGCTCTAAGTTCTGCAGCTGGCAGGACTCTTTAGCTTTCCTTTTTCTTTCAGTATCTGCTTCCTTTGCAGAATTCAGCGTGATTTTTTTTTTTTTTTTTTTTTTTTTTTTTTTTTTTTTTGCCCCTACGCACAGGGTCTCCCTGTAGCTCCAGCTGTCCTGGAACTCACTCTGTAGACCAGGCTGGCCTTGAACTTACAAAGGTCCGCCTGCCTCTGCCTCCCGAGTGCTAGGATTAAAGGCGTGCGCCACCACGCCCGGCTTCAGAGTGATTTTTAACACAGGCGATGGCCCTGCCAGTTATTGGGAGATGGACCCACTATTGCTGTCTGCTAGGATTTTATTTATTAATTAATAGTTGTGGTTTTTCCTTTGCATATTTCAGGTCGTTATATATATATGTATGTATCTGTGTATCTATATCTGTATATATGTATAGTTACTCTGCATGTGGCAGAATAACTTCTCAAGTGTTCACCTGTTGGAACAGTGACTTGCAAAGCCATGTGTCAGTGGCATTGTGGAGAAGACACTTAGTTCCCAAGCCGTAGCTACTGGAAGAGGACAGGCTGTTCTCATTAGCACTGTCCTATTGTCACAAGACCCACTTTGCCATGCCCTTTTTTGGAGGAGAACATACTAGTCATTTTTAGGCTTGGTTTTCTACAAGCAACACTTCACACAGCGTAAATACCATGAAAACTGCAGTCTCTTACACACTTAAAGATCAGTAAATACCAAAGTAGGTATTTTGAGCTTCACATTTGACTCAACTGAGGATGGTGTTAACAGATTAGATTTTAAGATCCCAGCAGAGTGATTTCTGGTTAATATGTGGCAACACAGTGCACAGAACAAAAGCGGGTATCCTTTGAAAAATACTTGTGAGTTTCTTTTATTTCTGCTTAAAGTGAAATTAAGTGTGATTATTAACCCTCATATCTCAAAAAAGAATTTTTTTATTGTTTTCCTGATACTTACTGGGGGTTGTGAACCTAAGGCCTAGTGCATGTTAGGCAAGGATACTGTCTCTGAGCTGTATCTTGAATCCCAGAGCTCTCAATTTAAACCAGTGGTTTTAGTCTAAAATTTCTGTAAAGATACTTGTACAGCCTATGTTCTTGGCTATGATTTGGCAAGATGTGAGTGGAGAAAGTCTCTATGTCATATAATAAAATATCTTGTTTTTTCACTGAGTTTACACGTTCTAAGTCCATTGTGTTTGGAAAATGCTTTGGGCTAGTTTATAAGCCCATGAAGTAGATTTACTGCAGCCAGTTCAAACAATTTCAGGCTGTGGGTTTGAGATAGCAAGGGACCTATGCTTTTATGGGACTCTTCCGCCTCCCCCCCTCCTTGGTAAACAGTGCAACTAATTTCGGAGTTGCTCTTAGGCCTAGCATAGACAAAGTAAAACTTTTTAATGGTAAAGTGAAGTGTGAATAGAAAAAAACAGGCTGATGTTGCTAGAGGGGGAAATAGGCTCCTTTCTAGGATGGAGGACGACCCATAGCACAGTGACTTACAGTAGTGGAGCCGTAACTGAGTCTCCCATCCCATTACGTAGGTGAGATTGGCATGGTTCAACCAGAAGATTCATAAATAGCACCAAACACTGCCAAGCCTTATTGCAGCTTCCCAGAACCTTACAAGAAGTTGAACTTCTTGGAACTCACATGATTGATTTCTTTGAAATTATTTTTGAGAGCCTTAAAAACTGTTTAAGAAATATTAAAGAGAATTTACCTTAGTTCCACCCTTCCCTGTCTGAATTTGAGCAGAGTTTAGTTACAAAATATTGCTATCTCTAACATTCTGAGAGGTGACTGAGGGCCTGTTGGGAGTGGGAGGCAGGGAGCCCCCAGGGGAAGGACAATGCTTGTTCACTGTGGAGGGAAGGTAACAGGGATTCAAAAGTTGGGGCATTTAAGAAAGGACACCCAAGTTGGATCTCTAATATTATGTGTTTGTGATGGCACATTGGGAGGCTCATGATCTAGCCTTGCTGATTTGAGCCTGTTAACTGGCACTTAGGATTCCATCTGGAAACATACAGTTTGGGTTTGTCCTTGTATAATGGGGAAGCTTTGTCTTTCAGATTTTTACAGCTGCGCTTTGAGGCCCAGGTGTGCAGGGTGTTGTGAATTAAGGTTCTGGAAATCACTTTCCATCCTGTTTATGCAAATGAGATGACCAAATCCTTGATGACCCTAAACTTCAATGTGCACGCACTCTGAAATGAAGTAATTTGCTTGCGGTTCTTAGTCCTTCTCCCTTTCTTTTCTGTCCCATATCATTTTAAGAGCTCAATAGATGTTGAACTTGTTTTGATTTGGAGGTTGTTTGACATAAGATAATTTATTTTTCTGTGTTGAAGATCGGAACTCATGGCCTGGGGGATGCATGCTAAACAGGGTACTTTTCTACTGAGCTGCTGCCCCCACCCAGCCTTTCTGAACTTTTCAATATGGGGTCATGATGGAAAAAAATTTCAAAGGTGCTAGTGCTCTCACGGTTTTAGGGAACTTAGTTTGAGCCCCAAATCCCTTTCTTTGCAGCAGGTTGAAGGCTTGCCTCCCTTTGTCTTGATGAAGAACTTGACTTATGTTATACTTTGATACCTTTTTTGAGTTAGAGGAAATTATCTCAGGAACTAATACTGGTTACCTTGAGAGAAAGGCATGTTAAGTCCTGCTGAAATTACCAACATAAAAATCTAATTTTGAATACTGTGAAATTAGAAAGTGTCAAGAGCCCTGTCCACCCGTTTGTGTTAGCATACGGTGTTCCTCTTATGTTTAGAATAAGCCAGAACTATTCCTGCTCCTCTCTTTCCTTTCCCGCTCCCCCTCCCCCTCTCTTTTTCCCTTTCCCCCTCCTTCCCCAGAGGGTCTTACTCTGTAGCTCACTCTGACCTGGAATTCACTAGAGCAGGCTGGCCTTGAACTCACAGAGATCTGCCTGCCTCTGCCTCCCAGTGCTGAGATTAAAGGCATGTGCCACCACGCCAGGTAATAAAGACGGTTCTTAGCTGCCACACAGGTGCTGGGAATCAAATCTGGGTCCTCTGCAGGAACAGTCGTCACTCTTAACCGCTGAACCATCTATCCAGCCCCCTCAAGGCTCTATTTAAAAAAGCAATGTGTTTCTCTCTCTTTAATTGCATTTGGTATCATGGGTTGTGATTCTTGGGAATATCTTGTGTAGGCTGGGAGCACCTCGGTGTGGTTTGATGAGAGCTCTTTCCTGTCCATGTCTCTAAGCACCTCCTCCCTCTTGGGTTAATCACCTTGCCTGGGTTCCCTGGGCTGCCTCCCTGACCAGTTGGGTCGCCTGTGGCTGATTTTTCTTGCCCTCAAATTCCAAGGTCACGAAAGAGCTGATCCCACGCTGCAGAGCTGTCTCCATGGTACAGTCTTTTCTGCATGCTAGGGGCTTTCCTGACTTAAGGCATCTTGCCCAGAAATGTGCACCTGTTAACACTCAGAAGGAAGGTGTGTGAGATAGGAAAGCTTCGTGGTGGCTGTTTAAAGTAGCCCTCGGCTATTTTTCAGTTGAAGTCTACAGGAGAGGAAAATCTAGATGGGGGATTTCTTAGTTGAGAGTTGCTGAAAGCAATAAGGGATATGGGTCCTACCGGATTTTCCCTCCCTTCTTTTCCTCATTTGTCTAAAACATAAAAGGGATTCCTCTGACTTACCCGGTAGGTTGCAGGACTTCAAGTTTCAGGAGCAAGCCTAACTATCCAAGTTCTTTTGAATGAGCTTGATGACATTTACTCTCTGGGGACCATCCCCCTCCTCAGCAACTGCAATTTGAAACCCTGGGGGTCTTTTAAAAGTGAACAGGACTTGGGGCTGTGTTAATATTCAGAGCTGTTTACAATGGATGCCTTTTCCAAGGCTGAGGGCATTGTCTTGAGACCACAGGGAGGAGAAGGAGAGGGGGTAGAGGGAAGATTCCCAGGCCCAGGATAGGAAATGTGTAAAAAAATTCAAGTGCTGTGTGGCCTCTGGGAAGTTTAGGGACCCTTATAGTGATATATCGATTATTTATTTATTTATTTATTTAATGACTTAAGCACAGTATTGAGCCAGTGGGGTCCATTAGGGAATGGGCCTCATTGCTTCAGTTCTTGCTTTGTGCCAGTAACTGATTATCTTCTGCTTTTGTTTTGAGTAAAATTGCAAGAATCAGTATAAAACTCAGATTTCTAATCTCTGAAGAGAAATAGGACCTTGAAGACTGGAGAGTAAGCCTTGTAGAATGGTTTGCTCTCTGTGCTATTTATTTATTTATTTATTTATTTATTTATTTATTTATTTGGTCTAAAGCATCTTATCTAGCTGCAGCATTTAGGATGGTAGTTCCTGCTAAACAAATAATTGGTCACTGATATAGCTGGGGCTGAGCATGGCCATTACCACTAAGCAAAATGAATAGATCAACAAAGATTGCAAAAAAAAATGAACATTTCAGGTTTTCATCACTTAGATATTTGTGTCTTTACTTTCTTGGGTGCCTATTTGTGTCTATACTTTGAACATTTTTTTTAAAACTATGTAGATCAGGCTGGCCTTGAACTCACAGAGAGCTGCTTGCCTCTGCCTTCCTAGTGCTGGGATTAAAGGGTACACCACCACGCCCTTACTTTGAACAGTTTTAAAAAGGGATTTATTTTTATTTTTAATTATGTGTATATGTGAGGGTCTGTGTGGGGGTATGTCCCGGTGAATGCAGGTGTCTTCATGGGCTGGAGGTGTTCTGTCCCTTTGGAACTGGAGTTAAAGGCAGTTGTGAGCTGCTTGACATGGGAATGGAATTCAGATCCCCAGCAAGAGCAGTATATACTCTTTTTTTTTTTTTTTTAATTTTTTATTTACATTTTTTTTTTTTTTATGTGTATGAATGTACTGTCTGCATGCAGGTTTGTGCACCCGTGTCGTGCAATGCCGCGGAGGTCAGAAGAGGGTCTCGGATTCCCCTGGAACTGGAGTTAAAGACGGATAGCCGCCATGTGGGTGCTGGGGATCGAACCCGAGTCCTCTGCAAGAGCAGTCAGCGCTCTTAACCGCTAGGCTATCTCTCCAGCCCAAGTATATACTCTTAAATGCTAAGCCATCTCTCTAGTGGTTTTTAACCCAACCTTTTCATTCATTAGAGGTAGTCTTCTAAAACATGGTTTGCTAATAAAAGTCATTCTAAGCCGGGCGTGGTGGCGCAGCCTTTAATCCTAGCACTTGGGAGGCAGAAGCAGGCGGATCTTTGTGAGTTCAAGGCCAGCCTGGTCTACAGAGTGAGTTCCAGGACAGCTGGGACTACAGAGAGACCCTGTCTCGAAAAGACCAAAAAATAAAAATAAAAAAAATAAAAGCCCTTCTATTTTTTTTCAAAAGTGGTTTCTTCCTTTCCCTGGGTCTTAGACTGTTTCTCTGTCTTCAGTTCTCACCTCCACTAAATGGGCATTAGCTTCCTACCTGTCCCCAGTCTCTAATCCAGTGATTGAGTAGAACACAGGATGGACTTTGTTCACATTTACTCCACTGCATTGGTGCCATTCACCTTGGAAGTTCTCACCCAGCCTGCATACACACTTCTTTAGGGAGTAGTGATGGAGAGCCTGGGATTGTAGGATCCATTCCTGGGATCTCCACTCTGCTCTCCCTTGTATTTCTACCAAGGGAATCACAGCATCCTGTCTGGTAGCTGCCATGAAGGCAGTTACATGGTGCCTGCATTTACTTCCTGTGTGGTGCCCACTATGTGCCATTCACTTCCTGTGTGGTGTCCATCCACTGGTGATTGGGAGTGCAATTGAAGGTTGAGGCTGCAGCACCTCAAGTCTTGCCTCTCTTCTCATGGCCTGCCCCTCCACGATGCATTTCCTAGTGACAGGGCGTTCCTGGGAAAGTTTGCCATTCTGATATGAAAGACAAAGGCATCTTCTGGTGTAGAACTGTAGCAAGAGTCCCAAATTCAGCAGCGTTCTCCTGTAGGAATTTTGATGATACATAAAAACTGCAACAGACTTTGTGTGCCCTTGGAAATCTCTGATGAGTAGGCAGGAAATAAACAGTTGCAGCAAATTATACAGTTAGCAAAAATTATTGAGGTATTTTAAAATCTATTCCAGTTGTACAAATACTGCCTAGTTAGCATTATTCTTTTGAGAAGGTGGGTGGGAAAAAAAACAGGAGGGTGAGAAGTCCTTAAACTAATCACTTTAGCCTATTCTTTCTCAGGATTTCATTGAAACTGAGCCCTACCAAGATGCAGGCAGCACCTCTGTCAGTGGCTTGGAAGAGTGCAGGTGTGCCCTTCTGATGAGATTGGGTTGCAGTCTTTAGGGCCCACTGCATCCTCACTGTACACCCACTTCTCTTTGCAAAGACTTGAAGGAGAGGTAGGAGGGGTTGCAATTATTGGTTGAAGGCAGAGAACAGGTTTCATTTGTTTTGATCTGTTTGCAATGGTGTGGTGACTTGTAGGGGCACAGACAAGTGAACACAGGGCTGTCTGAGGAATCTGGCAGTGATGGTCCAGGAAAGGCCTTTTGCTTTTGCTCCTGGTGCACCTGTCCATGGGTCCCTTCACCTGTGAATGGGCACGATTCACAGGCTTGCCTTCATGAACGGCTACAATTGTTTGCACGTTTATTACTCTTTAATCTAGCCTAACCAGTAAGGCCCATTGTAGGAACAACCAGTACGTTCATCTCTGGGAAGCCAAATACAGTGTGGCTTCCTTATGAACCAGGATGCAGGTTCCAATCACCACTCCTTGAGTTTGTTTTGGCAAAAGACTATTCTGAGGGCTTCAAAAAAGTATGGCCTGTCTCTCAAGTTTTTGTGATGCAGAGTCTCTAACCTTTCATGATCTGGAGGTAATACGAATGAATGAATGAATGAATGAATGAATGAGGGTTTCTCCAAAGCTGCCCATTTTTTTTCTCCTTTTAAATTTTATTTTATTTTATTTTATTTTTTGACACAGGGTCTCCCTGTAGCCCCAGCTGTTGTGGAATTCACTGTGTAGACTAGGCTGGCCTTGAACTCACAGAGATCCCCCTGCCTCTGCCTCCCAAGTGCTGGGACTAAAGGCAGGTGCCACCACACCTGGCTTTCTTTTAAATTTTAAAACTGGCTTTAAAAGCAAAACAAAGTTAAACTCTTACAGCTTTTCCTTCTGTGGCTTCTTTGTGCGCCTGTAGCAAGTGCTCCCCTCCTCCTGTCCTTTGCTCCTTCTACTAATTTATAATTTGCCGTTCAAATCATTTACCGATTATCTTGGCCAGAGCACACATTACCCTGATAAATTCTTTGTTCTGGATTACTTACTTGATGATGCCTGTTAGAGACAATTAGGAAGATTGAGTGCTTCTGAACTGGGTCATAGATAATCTTGCTTTAGTTCCAGTTCTGGTAGTTCCAGTGCTCTTTGTTTGAAAGCATTGTATCTTAAGCATTCACACTTTGGGCTGGATAGCAAGACCTTGACATGCTGCGCTTTCCTTGGTGAGAACTGTCAGCTGACTGGGAAGATGACTCCTGCTGCCGATAGGGCTTTTTATTCTTTTGAGAGGATCACAGAGATAGGCCTTAAAACGGAAATTCTGAGCTAAGGAAACATTTGCTATGCAGCTAGGTACTTTAAATCAATTCACTTCTGTTAATGTAGGGTTTTTTTCTTACCCAATATTTTATGGAGAGAGGCAAGCATCTGCATATAGGCAGTTATTAAGGTAATGAGCACTATGATTGTCAGCCAGCCTCAGTAGTTATCAACCCCTGTCTTACTGGCTCTGTGCTCCAGTTCCTTCTCCTTAGCACATTTTGTTTTGGAAGTAACTCCAACACTTATTCATCTATAAATGTATAAGACTTAAAAAAAAAGACAACTTTTTGGGGGGATATGATTCACATCCTGGACTAGTCACCAGAGATAGCTTTAAGAGATATTAATGTGAACAACTTCTGAAAAAAAGTGTTTCCAGAGGGAATTTTGAAAAACTCTGTGTTTACAGAATGTTTGTTGAGTGCAGTATTGTGCACTCTAGTTCTTATCAAAAAACGTGCCTTTTTTCCTGTCTTTGCTTTTGTGGACAAGTGTGTAGAAAGTTGTTTTGTCCTGATGTACAGTCCCCATTGGTTTCCCTCTTACTCCCCATGGCCTTTCATTGGGAGGGTTCTTCCAAGCTATTAATTGTAGATTAGAATCTGTCAGTGAACAAATATGATTATAATGGGTCATTGAAAATTGATATTTCAGATATTATTTAATATAGGGGTAATTAGCCATTGGTTGTTAAGTCTCGAAGCTGAACTGAGTTAACTCTTGTTTACTTTGCAAGGCCTGACCCTCCAGCTGTGTCTACTTGAGTCTGCTTTAAATAGAGTTAGAAGTGCCCCCAGAAGAAAATCCTCAGAAAACTCAGAACCAGCTTCCTGGAATCCTTTGTGCTTGCCTTAAACTTCTTGCAGACTTGAAATGCTTTCTTCTACTAGCTACTGAATAACCAATAACCAAAGCTGAATTTCTCTGCAGTGTCTTTGTTGGCTGGTGGAGTTCCTTTGGAATACATTTGATACTGGAAGTGGTTAAGAATCTTCATGTGAGTTGCACTTACTTTGGCCTAGTGTATGGGATGAATTTCATATTCTGTCTGTGAAATCGGATTCTAGGTAGATTATGGAGTGTTTGGAGGTTTTCCTGTCCAGCATGGATCAGTTTAACTTGCAGATCTGTTAAGCATTTATGTGTTAAACGTATATCATATTTGATTAGATACCACGTATAGCAGATTTCTCTGTTTAGAAAACTGGAGCACACACTGAAGAGTTTAAGAAAAACTTAAAGGCAAGACAACTAATTGGGAGGGTCTGACTGAATCTGAGTTTTCTTTCACACTGGAAGAAACTTCTGGTCTCTTGGGCTGTGTCATACCTTGGTCCCGCCTCATGTCTACATAATGATTTTCATTTTATCTTCAACTAAAATAATTTTATGTGTGTGTATGTGACTTCCTTTCTTCACCTGGCTGGTGTGAGTTTCTGGCATAGGAGTGCCTAGTACTTGCAAAACTTTATAAACAGCCAGAAGACCTCAGAACTTCCAGGAAGTGGGATGTTGATGCAACAAGTGACGGATGCCAAAGCTGCAGCTCAAGTGGGACGGTTGCCGCTGCCTCTGGACCAACATGCGTGCTTCCTAGCTATGAGGGTTGCCTCACCCCAAATTCCATGTTTTCTCAGAGTTAGTGTCTGTGTGGGATTCGTGTCTACAGGTGATTTGGTCTCATTGAGGAGGCTGAGCTTGGTCCAAGAGAAAAATTAGGAACTCCGATAAGATTTTTATTTCAGTGTTTTATTTATGTGTGTTTGTGTCCCAATGTATGTATGTGGGTGGGAGGCTTGCATAGTCCAGAGGGGCACTGGATCCCCTAGAGCTGGAATCATGGGCATTTAGGAGTTCCCCAGGCTAGGTGCTAGGATTCAAACTCTGATCCTCATGATTGAGAAGCAAGTGCTCTTAACCTCTGAACCATCTCTCCAGGCCCTCAGAAGAAAAATTTAAGGTTCTTTCACAAGTCTGTTTGAAACAATACTTAGAAATGATTAATTATATTCGGTTCTGGACAGCCTTTAAGACTAGCTCACCTCAAGTATCAATTACTTATGGTCTATAGAACCCGTTGTATGTTCTTTAGTTTGTCTTTTATTTGTTTGAGTGTTCCTTTGCGGGACAGAGTCTGGCTGTTTAAGCCCAGGCTGGCCTTGAACTCACAGCAGTCCTTATGCCTTGGACTCCTAAGTGCTAGGATTATGGGCATGAATCACTATGCTTGGCTCTTCACTTTTTCTCCCTCACTCCCTCCCTGTTTTAAGTGAAATTGAAAATACAAATTTTGTAACTGCTTTAGTTTTCTTTGGGTCAGAGGGGAAAAGGAAGAAAGGCCAAGTCTCTCTCATTTGAAATACTTGTATATGAAGTCCTGGTACTTGGTTCATTGTTCTGGCAGAAAATACCCTAGATTTTTAGAAAGTTTCCTAAAGGCGTTCTTGATTAAAGAGGGAGGAAAACTATTGATCTAAAAGGCAAAGGTGAATTTTCTAAAGCTGTGGAGATGGGAGTGTGGTAGAGCGAGGAACCAGAACCAGCTCCCGGGGCTCTGGAGACTTGGGGTTTTGTCCTGGCTCTCCTGCTGAGTGGCAGTCAGACCATGGGCAGTCACCGTTCTCTTGTCTAAAAGGATGACAGATGGCTAAGACTCTTCCTTTTTAGGTTTCTGATACTATCTAGTAGGAGCAAAAGGGAGTAAACTTCCTGCTGTTTGAATTTACTGGTAAGACAGTAAACTGTTCGGTGCATAGGACACTTGAAAGTACTCTTAACTTCTGCATGGAATCTTCTGATGGAATCTCAGAGCAGCAAAGGAAGAACTGGGTCTTTATGTATTATTAAGGAGAATCATACAGTACATAAAGGTTGAACTTTCCTAATCCGAAAGTCCAAAATGCTTCAGAATCTGACATTTTTTGAGTGCTGACATGACACCACAAGTGGAAAATTCCATACTGAGAAGCTTTGTTTTTCTGCACAAAAGTATTGGAATTAGTGTATAAAATAACCTCAGGGCATGTGTATAAGGTGTATATGAATCATAAATGAATTTCGTGTTTAGACTTGGATCTCATCCTCATGAAAATATTACAGAATTTACCCCCCAACCGTGATATTTGGAAAACTGTGGCCTCATACATTCTGGATACTGGATTCTCAGTTGCCTCTCTCTCTTCTGGCTCCCCCAGACTGTGGAAGCTGGATAGCTGACATCTTTGACTTAGCTTTTTAGTAATTTAGGCTTAGAAAAAAAAGGGAAGAAGGGGCTGCAGAGATGGCTCAGTGGTTAAGAGCACTGACTGCTCTCGCAGAGGACCCAGGTTTGATTCCCAGCACCCACGTGGCGGCTAAGAACCGTCTTAGGCTGGGCTTGGGGGCACATGCCTTTAAACCCAGGTAGAGGCAGGTGGTTCTCTGTGAGTTCTTCAATGAGTGCTGATCAGTGAAGTTAGAAGTAATGCTGATGAGGAACTTTTCAACTAGTAGGCCCTGTACACAGATTCAGTAGCAACTGTTGGTGGGAGGGACACACTCTGCTCAGTCCTTTCTGAGCCAGTTTGCCATTGGCTATGTGCAGGGACATGACAGATTTCTGGGCAGCTTTCAGCTGCTATACCAGGGAGCTCTTCAGTGTGCCTTTCAGTGTGGAAACTTAGCAGCCTATACCCCTAGCTGGTCTGGAACTTACATAGAGACCAGGCTGGCCTGGATTCCACAGGATCTTTCTGCCTCTTCCTCCTGATTTTTCTTTTTATGTGTATGAATGTTTTGCCTGCAAGTGCATCTGTGTGTGCACTGCCTGCATAGGTCAGAAGAGGGTGTCAGATTCTCTGAGACTGGAGTTATAGATGGTTTTTAACCACCATATGGGTGCTGGGAACAAAACCTAGGTCCTGCAAGAGCAACCAGTGCTCTTAACTGCTGAGCCATCTTTATAGTCCCCTTTCTCCAGTTTTTGACGTTTCTCTCTGTTTAGAAATGTCTTATTTTATTTATGTAATTAAGGTATCATTTTTTCCAGTTGATAAGAAATTTACCCATCTACCTAGGTTTACACAGGTTTTCTTTTTGGCCCAACATTGTTTTAGAAAAATCTTGATTCCTGTCAAATTAGAGTTATAGACTTAAGAGCACAATCTAGTAACTTTTGTTTTCTGTTTTCTTTTTTATTTTTTTTAAACTTTATTTTGTATGTCTGTGTATGTGTATACATATGTGTAGCGTTTGTGTACGTGTGAGTATGGAAGCTAGAGTTGATGGGGGGGTGTTTTTTCTCCATTGCTTTCCACCTTTATTTTCCAAGATATGGTCTGTCACTGAAATGGTAGATTATCTTTTGGCTAGATTGACAGGCCAACGAGCTTCAGAAGTTAATACCAACACTGATGTTTTAGGTATGTGCTGTGATACCCAATTCTTTATGTGGATGCTGGGGATCCCAACTCCAGTCCCTGTGCTTTGTGCTTGCACAGCAAGTTCTTTACCCACTGAACCATCTCCCCAACCTTCTTTGCTATGTTCTTGACAGCACCTTCCTTCAGCATGGAACTTACTGTCTTCGAGGGAAATTCTTGGGGTTTTCATTTTATGCATTCTTTATCATGTAAATTTTTATGTCATGAAACCCTTGGATTTTTTTTTTTTTTTTTTTTTAGAACACGTTCTTGAAGGTTGGAGCTTTGGTTGGGGATGCAACTAAAGTGCATTAAAGTTGGAGGCACTGGTGGCACACACCTTTGATCCCAATCTCAGCACTCTGGAGGCAGAGACTGGTAGATCTTTGTAAGATGGAGGCCGGCAGGGTTAGCTGGGGTTACAGGGAAACCCTGTCTCGGAAAGACTCCGCCCCCAATTCTCCCATTAAGAGCTGAGGAGATAACTCAGTAAAGTACTTGTCTCTCAAGCATGAGGACTTGTTCCCTCCCTAGGAAGCATGTAGAAAAACAGCTGCACATGATGACCTGCACTTGAATCCCCTTGTGCTGGGAAGGTAGGGCCGGCAGATCCCTGAGGCTCAGAGTTGTAGGCCAGTGGGAGATTGTCTCTCCTGCTTCAAAAAAATAAGGGGGGGAGGTGATTGGGATGGTGCCTAACAAAACTTGAGGTTGTCCTCTGACTGCCACATGCACTTGTGTACCCACACCCACACATCCAAAGACGAGCTGGGTGAGCTTTCTTACACCTGCAATCCCAGCACTGTGGAGGTGGGAAGAATCAAGGCCAAATTTAACTACATTGAGAGTTTGAGGCCAGTCTGGGCTGTATTTAAGCATTTCACAAACAAACAAACAAACAAACAAACAAACATAACCTTTTTTCTGTTGTGCTCTTTGATACCAAAATAGGCCAGATGATCAGTCCCCTCCCTTCTTCCATGAAGCTCATATGGTTCAGTTCACTCCCAGTTATTCATATGACCTTCCGGTGAATTCATTTATACCTAATCCTCTCCCAAAGGATTCTTTGGTCCTCCATGGGATTCTAAGGTTTAACTCTCAAGGGTGATTATCCCCAGTCATCCTATGTGGGAGACTGAAGAGAGTGATTTGGAGGGGTTGGATGTGAGAGAGGGGGCAGCCTTCTCTGCACTAAGGATTTGTATTACCCTGAATGGGCCAAAGGATGCGTTGGGCTTTCCTCAGTGGGCAGTGCTTTGCAGTATGAGCCCTCTGAGAAGTCAGAGCTTGTGGTTTTTCCGACTGTCCGAGAGAACCTTTGGAGGCAGTATTTGACCTAAAACAAAAAATAACGGGTAGTCCTCCATTTTTTCCTCTTCCTCCTCATTTTCTCCTTTCTGTTTGAGACACTTCAAAGACTCAGATGTGTCAGTGCCAGAAGCGACACAGTTATTGTTAAAAGAATTTGGGTATAATTGAAAACAGACTGTGGAGCAAAGCAGATCTAGTCAAGTTCTTGCTTTGAGGGGAGGGAATTTCAAGTTTTTCCTCTATTTGGAGCTGATGTCTCAGAACACTTGTTCTGTGAGATGAATCATCTATGAATTCTACATCTGGGAGTTATATATTGGGAAATGGCATTTTTTTAAATGTAGAGGAAGCATAAAAGCTTAAAGTTACAGTGCAGTTGGAAAATTGTAGTCAGAGTTTTAAAAAATTAACATTGAGGTAAAATTGGCAAAGTGATTGGCTGTGAGACTACGGTGCTTAAAATAGGCATGTCCATATATGGAAGCAGTCTGACAGCTACTAACTAACTCGTTGGGACCCCTGCCCTTTGTTTTTAGGCAGATGACGTTTTCTCAAATGTCATAAATCAGTTATTCAGAATCACTAGTTAAGGCAATGTGACTTGAGAGTCTGAATTTATATAAGCATTTGTTTTGAGCTCTTTAAGTCCAGGCTAGAGCATTTCCATTTTTCGGGGTTTTGGGGGGAGACAAGATGGGGCCTCAGCTTCTGTGTGGTCCTTCATGACTTGAATCTGATTATGGATTGGGGGATGAAGCAGCCATGTTGTCTCTGGAACCTGGATGCTTGTCTGAGTGACAGTAATCAGTTTAGTTTCCCTCTGCCTCAGTTTCCTCTTAGGTAGAAATGGGGATAACTGAAGTTCTCACCCCCTTGAGCTTGTCACAAAGACAAAAATGAAAATGCCCAACATAAATGGTGAAAGCTTGGGAAGAACAAGTATTGTAACCACAGAGGTCTCGTAGTGTTATGTTTGAGCAGGATAACCAATTTGATCATCAGCCTATGAAATATACCATGTATAATTTATCTGTGGAGTCCAGAGTGGGTAAAGGGCTTCCCAAGGTCTAGCCTGCATGTGCAGGATTGTATCTAGAAAGAATACTTTGTGTAAGGCCAATCCTGCCTCCTGCTTTCCTTTCAAGTCTCAATTCCTGGAGGCCAGTCATTGGTTCCTCCCTTTTGAATGACTTGCAGCTCCTATCAGTTTTGGCACAGCGTTGGTGCTCTACTGGTGGTTTTGCCAATGCAGTTTGAGGTGTATGTGTCTTCTTGGCTGGCTTGTATGGCAGAATCTGTCTTTGTCTTGCCCCTTTGGTGAGGAGGGTGGCAGTGTGCGCACATGGCTTGCCATCTGTTGTTTATTGTTTCTGTTAGGTTGTGGTTTGCGTTCCTGTTCCATGTTTCTTTGGTTTCTGGAGCAACTGCGAATATTATATGCTTAGGGATCAAAAAAGTAAACTATTTATAAACAGTAAAGTATCCTTGGGTTTGGAAAGTGTTTTTCTCAAATGTGTGTATACTTGGTGGCTTTATTATAATCTCACTGCTGTATCATTAGACAATTTGCAGATCGAGGCACATCTAAAAAGATGGGCAAGTTAGAGTCCAGCCTTGTGTAACCAGCATACAAACAGCCTTGGTGATAAGGCCCTGGTGTTAACGCTGACCCCAGTGGTGTATTTTTAACTCAAGAACATATAAACAGTTTAGCCTGACGATGGAGTTTATACTTGCCTGAAATCTTTGGCATGCCTTGGGCCGGGTGGTGCTGGGAGATATGTGTGTTCGTGGGAGAATGCTGTGGCTCCTAGTGGCCCGTGGTGCACCGCCGCCCTCCCCCCCTTCATTTTAGAAAAAAGGAATGCAGCTGAGAGATGAAATAGAGAAAGGAGATGTTCATTCTGATTTTTTTTTTTTTTTTTTTTTGGTATTTTTTGAGACAGGGTTTCCCTTTAGTCCCAGCTGGCCTGGAGCTTGCTTTGTAGACCAGGCTGGCCTTGAACTCACAGAGATCCGCCTGCCTCTGCCTCCCGAGTGCTGGGATTAAAGGTGTGAGCCATCACACCAGGCTTCATTGTCTGATTTTTACATCGAACTTTTTAGTTCTCCTTTGTGTCATGGAGACTTGAGGGGCAGTGGAGAATTGCTTGCTCATATCTGTGTTGCCTCCACCTCCCCACAAGCCACAGGGCTCTTTGCAGAGTTACAGATTGGAGCATACACTGCTGCTGGCTATTCTCACTTCTTAAGCTTCATGGGGCTTCCCTTTTCCCATTTGCCCATGCTACCATGTGGTGCTTTTTTTCTAGACTACACAGCCTCTGTCTTGTGGGCCTTACATCCCCTGGAGGGAGTAAAGACCCTGGAGGAAGGTTCTTTAGTCTGCCTTGGAAACTCCTGTTCATCCGTTTTACATGTCTCTTCTCCTGGAAACCATTGCTCATGTACTCATTGATTTAAAATCCCATCCGGAGGACCCTGCAGTACTTGATACTGATGTTGTAGGAGTTATTTGGGTTCTATTTGACACCTCCCATTCATTGTAAGCTGCCTGAAAGAAGAGATGGCTTTGTTTCTGAAGGATGTTTTCTTCCTAGAATCTCTTATGAAGTCTGAGGTATATCCAGCTAGGACGTACATTAATGGAGACAAGGATATTGATCTCCCTCCTTCCCTCCCTCCCTCCCTGATGGGGTCTCATGTAGCCCAGGCTGACCTCAAATTTGTTAAGTAGTAGAGAATGAACTTGCACTTCTGATTCCTCTGGGTCTGTCTCCCAAGTGCTGAGATGACAGGTGCATCACCTCACCTGCTTTATTCAATGATGGGGGTCACAGAGCTCCAGCCCTTGATATTTTTTCTATACATAGTCTTACCGCTCTCTAATTATCTTTACTGAGATAATTAGAACATCTCAGACTGTCCAGGGCTTGTGTATCTGTCCATTTCCTACATTTCCTTCCTGTCTGTTCCTACCTTGTTTGTTTGCTAGTCCCCTCCATCTTCATGTTGAAAAACTTTGGAAAAGTTCTGATACTTAAAACTGGAATTTAAAAAATGACAGGCAAGGCTACTTAGCTGCCACATTAATAAGGACTTTCAGTCTACCTGAGTTTTAGGAAGGTGATTTTTAAAGCTCATGGCCAAGTACCCTCAACAGAAATTGCTTTTTAGCACTGCCTGTGATCTGTCTCCCACATGGGGTCCCTGGGGGCTGCTTCCCTGATGGATTCCCCGGCTGTCCTTGGGTTGGTCAGACTGCACAGCTCTGCTCTGAGTTGTGTTTGGCCAGGGTGCTCAGGGTGCATTTCTCAACTGTTGACATGCTCTCTCATCTGCTCCTTTGCTGGAGCGCCTTGTGGAGTCTGTTTTGGGGGAGGGTTGCTTCTCACTGAGACCCAGGCTGTCTAGACACCCTTCCCCTTGTGGTTATTCTGTTCGGTTTATGCTGAGCCCTCGCCAGGCAGCTGGTTCTGGTTGCTCAGGCGCTTGTGTACTCTAAGACCTCCTTTGACAGAAAGCATGACCAGGCCAAGGTAGTTTATCTTCCTCTTTGCTCTTGGCAGAGAGGCGAACTGATCCCTTCTACTGGAGCAAGCACTTAGAACACTCTAGCCGGGCGTGGTGGTGCATGCCTTTAATCCTAGCTCTTGGGAGGCAGAGGCAGGCGGATCTTTGTGAGTTCAAAGCCAGCCTGGTCTACAGAGCGAGTTCCAGGACAGCTGGGACTACAGGGAGACCCTGTCTCAAAAAGACCAAAAAAAAAAAGAAAAGAACACTCAGGACAGGTTACTTCACCCTCAGGGTACAAAGCCAGAGGAGCAACACAGATGTATAGGGGACCTCTACAGTAAGGAAGCTCGGTATCTGTGCATCTGGCCCCTTTTGTGTGGCCTCAGGTGTGTCAGTCCCAACTCCATTCTCAAGTACATAGGGTCTCACCTCATGGCCGAGGATCATTGCTCAGTATGGGTCTTGGGCTGTTTCCCAGACGTGCTAAAGACAGACCAGCTGGAAAGCTGGGTCTGCTTTGAGCTCAGCCTTACTTGATTTTAATGGTTATAAGTTCTTGGCTGGGATTCTGTAGGGAAGCCTTTTTGTACCCCATGAGTGGAATAGTTTTTTTTTTTTTTTTTG
>VZQC01011373.1:31881-57285 GCA_009823505.1 Rhizomys pruinosus
GAGCACTGCTCTTTCAGAGGACCGGGTTCAATTCCCAGCACCCACATGGTGGCTAAGAACCGTCTTTAAATAAAAAAAGGAAAGCTCTACCAATCCACAGGGAGCTTGCACTTGGCTTTTCTCACATCCTCATGAACTTGAGAGCTTGTTATCCTGTGACCATTACCAGTTTTTAATACATAAGAATTGCCTTGCAATGTTTTAATCGTCATTTCTTTGGATGGTAAGGCTGAAAACTTTTTTTTTTTTTTGTCTTTTCGAGACAGGGTCTCCCTGTAGTCCCAGCTATCCTGGAACTCACTCTAGACCAGGCTGGCCTTGAACTTAAAAAGGTTCGCCTGCTTCTGCCTCCCAAGTGCTAGGTTTAAAGGTGTGTGCTACCACACCCAGTGTGGATGGTAAGGACAAAAACTTTTTATTGGTTACCTACAGACATAACCTTTTTGGGTTTCCTTCAGTTTTTGAAGTTCAGTTCAATTAATGACCTTGGTGTCCTTAACTGTGGACTTTAGGCTTGAGCACAAATTAGAATCTCTAGAGCTGTTGTGTATTTCTGAGATGGCAGGTAGAATTCACAGACAACTCTGCTCCTGGTGGACATGGCATAAGTGTTGGTCCTATACCAGGACATGCTTTTCTGTTTTTCAGATACTTACTTACTTTTGTGTTCCACAGGGGGATGTTGCAGTGGCTTTGTGGGGCCCCTGTGGAGCCAGCCCAGCCTAGCCCAGCCCCACCCCACCGCGCCCCACTCGTGCCCCTGTGCCCTCTCTGTGGCTAGTGTGCCTGGTACCTACAGCTGGTAGGAATCAGAGCAGATTAGCATGGCCGAGAACCCTTCAGGAACAGCTTCCAGCAAATGGAAATTATTTTAAAACAAATTGATGTGGTTTTTCTGTCAAACCTACTTCGAGCGTAAACAAGGTTGGACTGTAAGCTGCTTCCCTTCTGCAGACAAGCTCGTGTTTAGAATGTGGCTTTCAGCAAAGTAAACATGGTCTCTAAAGTGAGTTGTCACTGTGTCTGATTTGAAAAGTAAAAGTAGCAGACTGGAGCATTCTGGCAGACAGTCTGATAGTGTGCCTAAGACATCACTCCTTCATTTGTCTTCCTGCCACAAAGACACCACTTCCTGTAAAGGTTTTTGGAGTGAGGAGTCATTTGGTGTTGAGAAAATTAAGGGGAAAGAAACACCAGGTCGGTTTCTGCGGTGAGATGACTGTTTTCATGTTGCCCCCTTGCCACGTGGGACTATCAAAAACATCTTTCGAAACGCCAGCTCTTTGTGTTTGTCCCTGTGCACCCCGCACTTCCCAGTCTGTGCATCTTTGAATTCTCTGCCAGGCTCACGGTGGTTGCCCCACCCTAGGGACAGTATCAGCTCTATTAAATTGGCTACAGCCTCCCCAGAAGGCGAAACAATACTTTTAATATTCTGATTACATATTAATGAACACCCAGGCCAGAGGAGCACGTGCCAAAAAGCTAGAGCGAGAATGCCGCCAATATCAGGGTGAACTTTGCACTCTGGAAGTGCGAATGATGTTGCGTGAAAGGAGCTCATTGCACTAGGGGAGCAGGTGGAATCTCTTTGATGTCGGCTGGCATCCTGGCCCCATTAGACTGGGGCTTCCCAGTTAACGGCATTTCTGCTGGCCAGGGCAGTGCCAGGGTATGGTGCCCAGGTGTAGAGGGATTGGTTAGATCACAGAGTAGATACCTGTGCAGAGGGAGCCACTGGCCATTGATAGACATTTGAGTCCATTTCAAGAAATGCTGTTACAACATAGAGACACACAGACAGCTGCACCTCCCAACTCTTCCTCTGGAAGGAGTTTTCTAGAAAAAGTATGCTAGTATTCTAACATCAGCCGGCCCCAACCACAAAAGAGGTTAGATTCTAATCTTCTTCTAACTAATTTATTTTCTCCCTGTGTCGTGGCATTTCCTCCTGCCTTCTGGCTTATTCTTAATTCTTGAATGGCTGGCCCTGGGAGCCCTGCTTTCTAAAGCCTTATTAATAATTATGGGGAGGAGGGCTCTTCTGAAATCCAGAGACTTTGGTGAGGGAGGTATTTGTGCCTGTGGACTGGGACAGAGCTGGGAAGGGAAAGAGTATACTTTCCCTTCCCAGGAAAGGGAGGAATTGGGTGTGAGGGGGCATTGACAGTGGTTATCACAGCTTTACTATCCTTAACATGGAGACTTTGCCTGGTCTCTACTAGTACTTAGAGGAAAAGGTTATTTCTTCATATTTGTGGTACCAAAGTGAGGTAGTATTTTCAGTCTGGAATTTTGAGAGCAGCCTGTTCCTTTTTTTTTTTTTTTTTTTTTGGTCTTTTTGAGACAGGGTCTCCCTGTAGCTCTGGCTGTCCTGGAACTCGCTATGTAGACCAGGCTCTGGCCTTGAACTCACAAAGATCCACCTGCCTCTGCCTCTCAAGTGCTAGGATTAAAGGTGTGTGCCACCACACCCAGCATTCCTTTCTTTTTAAATGCAGCTTTATTGAGAGAATTGAAATACCAGAGTCATCTTTTTAAATGTTGACAATGTGTTTTCCTGTGGCCAGAGTTGTGCAGCCATCACCACTAACTCTGGGGTGTTTTTCTTATTCTACAACAAAACCCCATGCCAGTTGGTACCTCCATCCCCCTCCTTCCCATTCCCGAAGAACAATCATGTTTTGTGTCTGAGTTTGCCTCTTTTGGATGTTGGGTGTAAAGGACTATAGAGTAGAGCATGTAGTCTTTTGGGCCTGCCTTCTTCCTTCACTTAGCTAGGTTCTTGATCTGTAATACGTATCATTCCTTCATTCCTCTTTAATATATCTGATTAACATTCAGTTGTTTGGACAGAACATATTTTTCCCCTACTTTTTGGTTGGTAATAATGCTGTTATGAACATTATTTTTCCTGAGACAGTCTTTTTTTTTTTTTTCCTTTTTGAGACAGGGTTTTTGTGTAGCTCCAGCTGGCCTGGAACTTGCTATGTATGTAGACCAGGCTGGCCTTGAACTCACAGAAATCCACCTGCCTCTGCCTCCCGAGTGCTGGGACTAAAGGCGTGTGCCACTACATCCAGCCAGAGTCATGTTTTATATTTTATAGCTCATGCTGGCCTGGAACTTGGAGTTTTTCTTCATCAGCCTCCTGAATGCTGGGATTATAGGTATGCATCATAAAACCCCACTGGACTGCTCATGTACACATTTTTGTGTGAAGGATATGTTTTCATGTTTCTTGGATGTATTAGGTGGAATTGGTGGATTGTATGGTTAACTACATGCTGGACTGTTGATGAAGAATCTGTGTAATTTTTTGTATTTGTAGCAGTGGTATGAAGGTTCCCATTTTTCCATGACCTCACCAGTACTGTTGCCTTTTTTCTTTTGCCCATCCTAGTGAGTATGGAGTGGTTTTGATTTGCATTTCTTTGCTCATACTTAGCATCTTTCCACATGCTTATTGATGGTCTTGTAGATCTTCTGATTCTTTGCTAGCGTTTTAATTGGGTCTTTCTTTTTTTTCCCTGCTCAGTTGTAGTAAGCAAGCACATTTAAAGAGACAGATAGTGCTGGTTCAGACAAGGCTGGGCATGTTCCCAGGTGGAGGTGTTCTTGGGCTTATTGTCCTCAGGTTTCTAGAACTTTTGGGATCATCTGTGGGACAGCACAGACACTTAGCTCAGTGAGGTCACATCCCGTCACCCGTGATGAGCTGGAAACACAAAGTTGAAAATGGATTTACTACCCCTAACTTGTAGCTTAGCAACACATTGCTGGGTCATGATGGTTGCTGGGAACTGTGGCTTACATCAAGAGTGAAGTTCAGACCACACATCATCACTGGGAAATGTTCACATTCAGAATTTAAGTATGGCTTCTCCTGAATTCCACTAGATGTAGAACCAGCCAGTTAAGAAAAGTACCGTCTGTGCTTAGTAACTGGCCCCTTGGTTGTAGTCCCCAAAGCAGCAGTCCATGTGGAAGCAGACAGCAGTGGTTACTGAGGCACTCTACGTGGCAGAGTCCAGAGGCCTTACCAGTGCCTGCCTCTCTCAGAATAGACGAGGAGGATTTGCTTTCTTGCAGCCTAAGGAAATTTGCTGCACATCTGCATCTATCACTGTGTCTGACCATTTCCTCTGCTCTGGTGCAAGCCTGCTTTTGACTAAATTTTGCAGCTATAAATTTAAACAGAAACGCGGTGCTGAGGCTGTCCAAATGCAGGCAGGGTAATTGCTCTGGACGGGTTTACAATAGGGAGGTGTGGAGTGTTTGGTGGAGACCGGAAGTTGGGGGAGGAAAAGCAGGTTGAACTTGAGCTCCTTAGGGTGACTGGGATGACACAGCTAATTGAAAACCATGGCTCTGGTGGCTTTTAATGGGAAAAGAAGCCAAGACTTTGCAGTGGTTTCCTTTAAAGCAAGAAAGCATTGAGTGACCCAGGAACTGGTGTAGGATCTCTGCATGTAGAACCTTGGGCCTGGGTGCAAGCAAGCAGATCCTCTGGTTTTTGTTTTTATTTTCCCATTTAATCTCATTCTGTAAGACCTGAGTAAATTAGGGGGATGTCCTGGCAGGGTGGGGGTAGTGGTAAGCCTATGAGAAGGCCTGTAGGCACATTTTGAAAGAACACTGACAGCCCACCTTTAAAGACTTACTTTACAAGGCCAGCTGTGGGCACACATCTCTAAGCAGGAGAGAGAGTAGTTATACAGCTGACTTCCAGGCTGCCAGTAGGTATTTTTTTTTTAAAGCTCTCCATAGACTCTGGAGTCAGAAGTAACGGTGTTATGGGCTGGGAACCTATATTTTAAAAATCTGTGTTGTTTTTGGATTCCTAAGTATGGGAGCCCCCTCCAGAGAAGGTATGCTCACCTAAGTTCAACTGACACGTCACTTGCTTAGCGAACAGTTGTGTGTTCACTCATTCCCAAGCCAACTGTGCATGACCCTCTGCTTTTCTTTTTTTTTTTTTTTTAATTTTTTATTGATTTCTGTATGTGTATGAATGTACTGTCTGCATGTAGGTCTGTGCACCTGTGTCGTGCAATGCCGCGGAGGTCAGAAGAGGGTGTCGGATTCCCCTGGAACTGGAGTTCTCCTGGAATTGGAGTTACAGACTGTTCTTAGCCGCCATGTGGGTGCTGGGGATCGAACCCGGGTCCTCTGCAAGAGTAGTCTGTGCTCTTAACCGCTAGGCTATCTCTCCAGCCCCATGACACTCTGCTTTTCTGATGTGTTCTGTTATCCAAGATACTTGTCTTTCCTGTCTCTGACATTAGTTGTTTATTAAAACCAAAACCAAGAACTAGATTCAATTCCATCCATTTGAAACTCCATGCAACAACTTCCTGAAAGTCCTTTCAAAGGTATGATATATAAAAGGTGTGGAGATGATAGAATCTTCCTTCAAGTGTGTGGTGGTTAATGTGTAATCTCTTTAACAAGGCTCAGGTGGACCTTTCTGTGACCTTGCAACTATTGCGGATTCGTAAACCAACGCACTGCATCATGGTTTGTAGTGGGGGTTTGCAGCCAGCACATACCCTGAGGTTTAATTTTCTCTGGTTGAAATAACAGCCAGCAGCTGTTGGTAATTTTCCTGTTCTGCAGCAGGTGGAAGACACTAACACAGTGGCTGGAGAAGGCATCCTTAGCTCTCTTCCCCTTACAGCCACATAAGCTAAGCACACACATGTAGGCTTCATGTTCTGCCTGTAACACTTCTTTGAAAAACAAGGAAGAGGGGGCTGGAGAGATGGCTCAGTGGTTAAGAGCACCAACTGCTCTTGCAGAGGACCCGGGTTCGATTCCCAGCACCCACATGGCGTCTAAGAACCGCCTTTAACTCTAGTTCCAGGGGAATCCGACACTCTCTTCTGACCTCCACAGCATTACATGACATGGGTGCACCTACTTACATGCAGACAGTACACTCATACACATAAAATAATAAATTTAAAAAGACAATGATAAAAAATAGAATATTTAAAAAGAAAAAACAAGGAAGAGCTGGGCATGGTGGCACATGCCTTTAATCCTAGCAGAGGCAGGTGGAGACATGGAGACCCTGTCTTGAAAAGAGCAAAAAAAAAAAAAAAAGAGAGAGAAAAACAAGGAAGAATGAAGTTAAGAGAGACCAAGAAAAAGTCAGAGAGGATAGGGTGCTGGGGCGCAGAGGTATGCGTATGCCTTCCTCATGTGATAGACAGTGGCCTCTGAGGCCCAGGGAGCCTCTTGAATTGTGGGTATTCTCATATCGCCTGCTCCATTGTGCCCTTAGCACCTTTGCAGATAGTCAATTTGAAGTGTCCAAATTGGAAATGGGAAAGCATGGTTACAGTAAAGTCTCAACTGCTAAGTTGGGTCATCGTGTGGTGAATTATTGATTTGTTGTAGCTGAGAAGCAGAGTTAAGTGTGAACATTTGGACACTGGAACCCAGAGGCCAAGGAACTTGGATAGAGGTATGTCTGGCTCCACAACATTTTGAAGCTCTGCTCCTAATGGCAACAGAGCCATCAGTTAGTAAGCCAGCTGTTAAGAACAGGAGTGTTTGCACAGGCAGCCTTCAATCTTTCTGATCCCCGATGAAAGTTAGTTGGTTGTGAATTATTAACTAAAGTATGCATGAGGAAATACTGTCCACTTAAGTGTATTTTTATGTAAGAAAAAAATAAAACGGACTATACCTTCAGCTGTTACCATTTGGGCTTGAGAATTTGCATGCACTCACCCAGCAGTGTATTTACAGCAGTGTATTTACAGCAGTGAAGGAACGTTGGCCTTGTGGGTTGTGGGGCATTGTGTGCAGTAGGTCCTCGCCGGCCTCCCATTTTGCTGGGAAAGGAAATAAGGCTCTGCAGCCTGCCAGAAGGTATAAATAGGTGACCGTTGTCGGGCTGCCCTGAGTATCTAGAGTTATAGAGAGAGGCTTGTTAGGGGTAACCCTCTGGTTGAGAAACACACAGTGTATGTGTGACATCAAAAGAGTAGGCTTGGTAAAAGAGCTGGCCTGAGAAATCTGTCCCAGTGTCTCTTGCCCAGCAGTGTTTCTAAGATTCTCTTTCTTTTGGTCTTTTCAAGACAGGGTCTCCCTGTAGTCCCAGCTGTCCTGGAACTCACTCTATTCTTTAACCTGCCACATGAGAGCCATCTTTCTTGAGTGCTTTGATTCCAGCACAGTGTATCTCCTTGGAAGAGGCCAGCGGAGCTGACCAGCAAGCTACAGTCGGCATCTCCTGAGGACTCTGGGTCACAAGAATGGAGTAAGATCTATGGGAACAAGGAATTTGGGAAAACCGAAGCTGACCAGAGGGGGCTATTTATTTGATAACCAAGGTCTTCCTGTGGGCTTCACATGCTTTGAGTAGTGGTAAAGTAATCCTGTAGTGTAAGTAATGCTTAGGAGGTGCCTACACGTGATTTCTTGGGGTTCAGTTACTTTACTGCAACCTCTAAGCTTTGCTCATTTCCAGTGCAGAAAGCATGGGTTCTGTGGGAATGGAGAAAGCAGGTGCTTTGTTCTTCCCTGCCTCTTTATTGTGCTCAGGTGTAATGCCATTTGATATTTGCAGTTTTGAAATACATTGGTACATTATTCTCAAGCCGCTGGGATTATTGCTGACATAAACTGTGGGTCCTGCAGCCAGCCTCCTCCTGTATGGCAGTGGAAGAGAAGAAACTCAAGCTGTAAATGAATCTCTATTTGGGGGCTTTGTAGTGGAAAATTACGTGAATGACTGAATTGAAAAAGGTACTGGGCTTTATATCATCGTGAATACCCAGGCCTTGGATAAATATTGACACCAGCAGTGTGACAGGCCTACCATTTGTCTCCTGCCCCTAGGAATAAAAGGTCTTTTCTCAGGTGCTGGTGACCTTATAAACCACCCTGCCAGGTTTGTGCAGGTGCTTTCTGCACTGGGTCTTGGGGTTTAAGAGTGGGTAGTTTTCCCTTTGTGCCTGTGCAAGCTTAAGTCCAACCTGATCTCAGCTGCTTTGGCTTATTGGTCACCATTGAATTTACTGCAAGTGAAGGTAGTCACCAACACAGATTTGCAGAGCTAGGAAGACAGACCTGGGGTTGGAGTGCCTTCTCAAGACTGAGTGTGGGGACATGAGGAGAAATGGAAAGCTAGCATACTGATGTGGAGCTGATCACCGAATGCCTTCTGAGCAGACTGGCCTAACCTCAAACCATACTTTGATTCTCCTATGGAAGAAATAAAGCCAGTTTTGTTAGTGTGAAGTATACAGCAGTCTGACATGACTTCCCTGCCTTTCATGTGCTTAAGGGGCCAAGGAAGTCATGTTAGATTCATTTTATGTAGGGCAGGCTAAGCAGATACTTCAGCTCAGGATTGATTGTATCAGCCTTGAAAGGTGTGATTGGTCTTCAACTATACCATCCTGACCACACTCAAAAGGTGTGAGTGTTGGCACTGGAAACTGCTCCTTACATAGAAGCACTACCTGTTCACAGGGCAGCTGCTTCAGAGGGCTGACCTCAGGTTTGATATGTCCTGGGCTTTGATTTGAGTTCCTGCTCAGATGGGAAGATGCTCTGTAGATTACCCGTCTCCCTCTAGTAGACAGGAGGTTATAGAGTGTCTAGGGGTATGTGTTGAGTTTCTTAAGCTTTTGCCTATAAGTGGACTCCAAGAGGAATCACTTATGTGAGTCATGTGTTTGGGCTTCTAATCACCTTTGGTGATAGTTTGTTAAAAGATGGGCTTATAGCCAAGAAGTACAGTTAAAGTATAAAGTAGAATTGCCTGCTAGGATCAATTCTTTTAAGACACATCCTTTGGGAATAATGACCTGGAGCTGCAAGTTATGCATGTGGAAGGAGGAATATGATACTCTGAGCCTCATTGAATGAATGAATGAGAAAGAGGGAAAAAACTAAAAAACAAAGAAACATTTTTTTTCATAGGCAGTTTTCCATTTGGCATGGTAGAATTTTAATATAACTGAGGGTAGAGATCTCATACGTCATCTGATTCTTTGCACTTGCTGTTTCAGTGGAAAGGAAGTCCCACGTTGTAATAGCAGAAATCAGTCGGCGCACATGGTGAAATACTCTGTTGTTAAGTCAGACCCTGACTTCGTATCTTGTCAGGCATCTCAACACCCGAAGCAGAGTGGTTTCCACTGCCCTCCTGCTTCTCACATGGAGAAAATAATGCTGTGGACAGTCTCAAGTTCACAATATTTCCTGACGGTTTACTGTTGTAGAAAGAAAAACATTGTTTTTTGGCTTTGGCCAGGCATTTCATAACACACATAAACTTTAAAAAGTCCCATGGAAAAAATGGACAGAGTGAGATTCCATGTCGATAAGCTAGCTAATAAAGTCATCAGCTTAACTGCTGGCCATGGGGCTGACCTTTTAGAACTGCTTTTTTGTTAAAATACTTAGCTAGTCTCGTGCGTCCCTATAAACAGCAGATGTATGCTTGAAAAGTTGTGAGGGAATTCATTTTTTTTTTATGTGTGTGAGTGTACTGTCTGCATGTAGGTTGCTGCACCCATGTCGTGCAGTGCTACAGAGGTCAGAAGAGTGTCCGATTCCCCTGGAACTGGAGTCAAAGACAGTTCTTAGCCGCCATGTGGGTGCTGGGAATCAAACCCAGGTCCTCTGCAAGAGCAGTTAGTGCTCTTAACCGCTGAGCCACCTCTCCAGCCCCAGAAGGAATTCGTTTTTTTTTTTTAATATTTAACCTTAGGTTTCTGCTCTCTGAATTTGAGTAATCTTCAATTTTTAAATACTTTTTAAAATTTTACTTATTTTTTATCATGTGTATAGTGTTATGTCTGCATGTATATAAGTGCACTTGTGTCATGCAGTACCATTGGAGGCCAAAAGAATATGTTGGATTCCCAGGAACTGGAGTTCAGAAGGTTGTTAGCTGCCATATGGATGCTAGGATTTGAACCCAAGTCTTCTGCAAGAGTAGCCAGTGCTCATAACCACTGAGCCATCTCTCCAGCTTGTAATTTATTTATTGATTGATTGATTGATTGATTGATTGTCTTTTTGAGACAGGGTCTCCCTGTAGCCCCAACTATCCTGGAACTCACTGTGTAGACCAGGCTGGCCTTGAACTCCGAGAGATCTGCCTGCCTCTGCCTCCAGAGTGGTGGGATCAAAGGCATGCACCGCCTCGCCAGGCATATAATCTTCGATTTTAAGCAGCCAAGAAAGGGAGGAAAGTTGTCGATCTAGAAAACAGTGTTTGTAGGAACCTTGCACTTAATTCCAAGCTCAAGTAAACTGGGCATTTTTATTTGCTTTATAGGTATCAGGTACTTGTATTTCCCATGCTGGTAGTGGCTGACTGCTGGTAGACACAGCACCAGTGGGTGAGGTTTCAGTTGAAAGGTCGAGGACATGTGGAAGCAATGGAAGCTGACAGGTAACTCAGAGCTTCCTGTGGGAATCTGGGCATCCCAGCAAGGATTTTCCTTAGAAGTTGAACATGAGATGGTTGGTACCCCAACTCATGTCATTTGCCCATTAAAGATTTTTGTATGGGAGGGGCTGGAGAGACGGCCTAGCAGTTAAGAGCACCTACTGCTCTTGCAGAGTACCCAGGTTTGATCCCCAGCACCCATATGATGGCTGAGAAGCAGCTTTTAACTCCAGTTCCAGAGGAATCTGACACCCTCTTCTGACCTCCATGGCATTGCATGACACAGGTACACAAACCTACATACAGACAGTACACATAAAAAATAAATAAATAAAATAAGAAATAAAAGTCTTTAAAAAAAAAGATTTTGTATGGGAGTTGGGGAAGGAAGAGAAGCTGATAAGACTAGGAAAAGGCTGCTGGTATAAATGTATTTGTTTAAAACAAACCATTTTCATTTTCTTCTTCCTTCCATTTAGGGAGGGTCAGATAGGCAGGGTATTGTATATTTATTGTTCCTTTGTAACCTAGAAGTTTATATGCTGAAAATTACATTTCTAATTACTTACATTAAAAAAAAAGAGGCAAAAGATCCACCTGCCTCTGCCTCCCAAGTGCTAGGATTAAAGGCGTGCACCACTACGCCTGGCTAACTCCTGATCTTTATATATGGAGAAGTGTGTTACTACCAAGTTGTTTGGTTTTTTTTTTAATCTTTTAGCATTTATTTCTGTGACATGAAGTTTTATACTCCTATTTTCCTTGATTGGTTTCTGTTAGAAGATAAACACAGTAAACATTGAGGGTTAAAAAGGCACAAAGGCCGGGCGTGGTGGCGCACACCCTTAATCCCAGCACTTGGGAGGAGGCAGCAGCAGGCGGATCTCTGGGAGTTCAAGGCCAGCCTGGTCTACAAAGTGAGTTCCAGGACAGCCAGAGCCACAGGGAGACCCTCTCTCAAAAAGACCAAAAAAAAAAAAAAAGGCACAAAGTAGCTCTCTCTTCCTGGGGCTAGAAGACTGGACAGCAGCAGTATTTAGGATGATGGGGATGGAAATGGAGGAGTTTGGTTTGTTTTAATTTTTCCTGTTGTACTTAGAGGAAGCAATGCATTTTGAAGCTGTCCTTTATTTTATTTATTTATTTATTTATTTATTTATTTATTTATTTATTTATTTATTTATTTATTTATTTATTTATTTATTGTGAGACAGGGCCTCCCTATAGCCACCAGTGGCCGGGCCTGGAACTTACTATGGTAGATCAGGCTGGCCTCAATCTTACAGAGATCTGCCTCTACCTCTGCCTCCTGAGTGCTGGAGCTAAAGGTGTGTGTCATCACGCTTGACTGAAGCTTCATTATTAAAGAATAAAGAGTCCCTGCCAGTTATTTTTGAAATGTATGTTTCATAACATTTCTGTCAGAAAGATAGGCTTGGAATTTGGCCACCCTTATCCTGAGACCAAAAGTACTTCTTAGAAAGCTGGGCTTGAAATGGTCGTTTGCCATCTTTGAAGCAGCTGTCCTCTCAGGGTTCAGGGTACACAGCATGTGAGATTACCGAGTGTGAAATCAAGAGCCATTTTAGTGTGTAGGACAGGAGCTTGATCACAGCACTGCTGTGGGTGCTGCTTGTACCAGTGTCCATAGCTAAATTCTGGGGTGTGATCTTGCAGAAGTGGCTGCGAGGGCAGCCACTTCTCATGCACACCTCAACCTAGTGAAGGCTAAAGCTGTATCCTGTGCTCAAGTTCGGATCCTCAGTTTTGTTCCATTGGTCAACAGGTCTGTTTTTGTGCCAGTACCAGGCTGTTTTTATGGCTATAGCCCTGTAGTATAGTTTGAAGTCTGGTATAGAGATCCCCCCTGTATTGCTCTTTTCACTCAGGGTTGTTTTGGCTATTCGGGGTCTTTTGTTTTTCCAAATGAAATTAAGGACTTTTTTCTCCAAGCCTGTGAAGAAACCTGTGAGGATTTTAATTGGGATTGCGTTAAATCTGTACAAGAGTTTGGGTAGAATGGACATTTTTACTATATTAATTTTCCCAATCCATGAGCATGGGAGGTTTTTTCCATCTTCTGATGTCTTCTTCAATTTCCTTCAGGGTTTAAAATTTTTGTTGTAGAGATCTTTGGTGTCTTTGGTTAGGTTTGTTCCTAGGTATTTTATTGTTTTTGAGGCTATTATGAGTGGGAAGGTCTCCTTGAATTCCTTCTTCAGTTGTTTGTTGTTGGTATAAAGAAAGGCTACTGGGCTGGAGAGATAGCCTAGCGGTTAAGATCACTCTGCTCTTGCAGAGGACCCGGGTTCGATCCTCAGCACCCACATGGTGGCTAAGAACTGTCTGTAACTCCAATTCCAGGAGAACTCCAGTTCCAGGGGAATCCGAGACCCTCTTCTGACCTCTGTGGCATTGCACGACACGGGTGCACAAACCTACATGCAGATAGTACACTCATACACCTTTTAAAAAAAAAGGCTACTGATTTTTCTAGGTTAATTTTGTATCCTGCCACTTTACTGAAGCTCTTAATCATTTCTAGGAGTTTTCTGGTGGAGTTTTTAACATCCCTTAAGTAAACAAATATATCATCAGCAAATAGGGAGCTTGACTTCCTCTTTTCCAATTAGTACTCCTTTAATTTCCTTTTCTTGCCTTAATGCTCTAGCAAGTGTTTCAAGCACTGTATTGAAGAGGAGTGGTGACGGGGCAGCCTTGCCGAGTTCCTACCTTTAAAGGGAATGCTTCTGTCATTTCCCCATTTAGTTTTTTGCGGTTCTTAGCCTCAGCCTTTAACGGCTGCGCTATCCCCACGATATTGGCTGTGGATTTCCTGTATATGGCTTTGATTACATTGAGGAATGATCCCTCCAATCCAACACACCGGATGCCTTATATTAATGGGTCTTACAGTGATGTCCCCGTAGGAAACCCATCTTCTGAGAGCACACATTTCCTGGCATGGGAGGATTTGGTGCTCTTTCCAAAGCACTTAGAGAACCCAGGATTCCAAATTAATCCATTAGATTACTGAGTCCTTATTTCTTAGTCTCACTTCCAGTCCCTTTTGCCTTTTGTTCCAGAGGCAGAAGTCTCTGTTTCCTGCTTCAGTGACTTCCATTTCAGAGAACTCTCCTCCCTCCTCTCACTGGGAGCAACCACTAAGCTTCTGAACAAGTGGCCAGAAGTGAGCACTCGTCATTCCTCAGATCTGGTTGAGGCTTCTCTGCTGTCACTCTAAAGGGTTCTCCCAGGCCTGCCATGCCACTTTGGGTTCATGAAGTGCCTAGCTGTGAGGCATAACCACCCTTCTTTACAGAATGGTAGATTGGGGCCCAGGAGCAACTATTGTGCAAATAACTGATTTTTGAAGACCTGTAGCATGTAAAGATTCAGGAAGCACAGTTCCTTCATAGAGCTGATAGAATAGGGAAAAGGCCATTTGGATGGACCAGGCTTGTGACCCTGCCCCCCACCCCTATTCCTCAGGTTCTTTGAAGCCCTTCTCTTACAGTAAAACCAAGAGGTGGCCCAAGGTACCTCATCCTCCTGCGATGGCCGTGGTGATGTTCCTCTGGTGGCAGGATTGTAGAAGGGTCAAGTCTGTGGCAGGCAGCTATTCCCAAGTGAGTACCCTTTGGTAAAGTATCCGCCAACTGCGGAGATACTGGGCTAGAGTGCTCCTTAATGAGTTCATCTGTAGGGGTTAATGGTGTATAGACCATGTTAATCAGTGACTGTTAGGAGAAAATTGTGGGCGTCTCCTCAGTGTAACCTCCACCAAGCATGCTTAAATTAAAAAAAAAAATACTATACCAGTTATTCCATTTCTCTTTGACTAAACTAGGACTCTGATAGGAAAAAAGATCTAGAATATTTTGTGGTAAGGTTCGATATAGAAAGCACATGCAGACTGCCTTTAGTGATGGGGAGAAAGCATTTTGGGCATCTTGATAATTAGATTAAAACATTTACATGGACAAACATAATTCTGTTCCTATGGAATCAACTTTAATGGCCATTTGTGAGGGTCTTGGCACTGAGATTTGTTAGGGTCTATAACCCTTGACTCAATTGCTTTTTGGACTATGGGCCTGGCTGCTCTGTGTTGCACATGCCATGTTGCCCCCAAACCAGTTGTGTCTTGCCCTTTCCTTTCCACAAGGTCCTGACTTCTTGGCCTTTTTATTTGTTTATTTTACTCGGTATGCTCCATGGCTTACTTACCTTTGCTAGCCTTACTTCCCAGGACTCTTCCTCAGAAAACAAGTTCTTTCTTGGTTCCTTTTCCCCCATTAGCATTAGCATCATCACAACAGATCTTCCTATCTCTGGATGCTTTCTTGACTTCATGTTACCCATACCAGGTGCCAGACTCACCTCAAGGCCAGGCAGATAGTGCTGATTAGTAAAGCGCCTGGACAAGACAGGCAATGTAGGGGTGATGAAGTCTGTGGCTGCTGAACTGCTTGCAGGATACCTGTAGCCCTTTGTTGGTACAGAAATGCCCACTCAGTGACTATGTTAAGAGAAACTGAAACAGGCTGGAGAGATGGCCTAGCGGTTAAGAGCGCTGACCGCTCTTACAGAGGACCCGGGTTTGATCCCCAGCATCCACATGGCGGCCGAGAACCGTCCGAAACTCCAGTTCCAGGAGAACTCCAGTCCCAGGGGAATCCGACGCCCTCTTCTGACCTCCGCGGCATTGCACAACACGGGTGCACAAACCTGCATGCAGACAGTACATTCATACACATACAGAAATAAATTAAAAAAAAAACAAAACTGAAACATACTAATTGGTGAAAACTTTTAGGTTTTTGCAAACATTGTTCAATCAAAAACAAGTTTCCCTGTAGTTCAGCTTTGGCCCCAAAGTGACCAGTTTGGAACTTCCAGTATGGCCCTGTCAGATACTTGCTATATGAGTCTCTTTTGGCTCTAGTTATTTAATCTTACCTGACCAGTGAGTTGTAATCTTCTTCAGGCCAGTCTTTATTGTAGGCATGTGTTCATATATTTGTTGAGTTTGACCCTTATTGGGTGCTAGAAGAAAAAGATAGATGCCTCTTTCAAATTAACCATGGGAATGCTATCTATGCTGTTAGGATGGAGAAGCACATACAAAACCTCACTGGGTTACAGAGGGAGGCGTGAGTTAGCATTCTCAGGTAATGTCAGACATTAGAACTCAGGGGCCCAAGGCTGCAAATGTACCTTACTTGGTAGAGTGCTTGCCTAGCATGTAAGAAGCCAGGTTTGATCTCAGCATTGCATACACCAGGTGTGGTAATACGTACTTGTTTTATTTTATTTATTTATTTATTTATTTATTTTTTTTGGTCTTTTCGAGACAGGGTCTCCCTGTAGCCCCAGCTGTCCTGGAACTCACTTTGTAGACGAGGCTGGCCTTGAACTCACAAAAGATCCGCCTGCCTCTGCCTCCCAAGTGCTAGGATTAAAGGCGTGCGCCACCACACCCGGCTTTTTTTATTTTATTTTATTTTTATTTTTGGGGGGTAATACGTACTTGTAACATGTTTCATATACCAGGTATGGTGATACATGCATAGTAGACATTGGAGGGTCAGAAGTTCAAGATCATCCTTGGTACCATAGCAAATTCAAGGCCAGCTTGGGCTACATAAAACCCTGTCTGGGGGAAAAAAAAAACAAAAACAAGATAAAATAAAAATTCAGAGCCTCACACTGATTAGTTGAGTTGATTTAAAGAGGGAAATAGGCATGTTCTCAGTCTCACATGGCAGTTGTATGTACATCTGAGACCTGAAGAAGATTGCAACTCACTGGTTAGGGAGGTTTCCTAAACAAATAACAGCCAAGAGAGACTCCATAGCTAGCACGTCACAGAGGGGCGAGTGAACCAACCACAGCCAAGAGAGACTCCATAGAAACTATTCATTTGGGGGAGGAAGGACAGCAAAAGTTGCAAACTGGTCGCCCTTGGGCCAAAACTGGGCTGCAGGAAAACATGTTTCTGATTGAGCAGTATTTGCAAAAACCTAAAGCTTTCACTAATCAATCTCTTGAGTCACCTATAGGTATCCCTTCCTCACGTGGAGGATGATCTGAGATAATTTAGAAATTGAAATAATTGTGACCCATTACTGAGTTTCTGAAATTGAGCCCTATGTTTTGTGTTCGGATGCTAGTTTTCATTTTGGCATTGGGGAGGAGGAGTGTTCTTTGGCCAAGCCTCTGCTCAGGGACTGTGTGACTGCTGTTTATGTGCAGGAACCTCCTGAGAGCCTTTGGATGAGGGTGCCAGATGAGTGATTCTGGTTTAAGTTACAAAGTTGCAGGTGTTTTGTTTTGTTTTGTTTTAGTCTTTTTGAGACAGAGTCTCCCTTTAGTCCCAGCTGGCCTAGAGCTCACTATGTAGACCAGGCTGGCTTTGAACTCACAGAGATCTGCCTGCCTCTGCCTCCCAAGTGTGCTGGGATTAAAGGCATGCACCACCACGCCCCACGTATCTACAGTATTTTAAAGTCTACTCTCATAAACTCTTGCAGCATGGGTCTGGGGAGCATAATGTGATCTCACTGGAACTTGGTGTGTGTAACATGTAATTCCACAGAAAGTAAAAATGCAGCTGAAACATCCCTAAAGCTTTAAGGATTAAATAACTTTAGCAGTTGTAAGTTCTTCCTCAGTTGCACCTCAGTCTCCCTTTTTCCTGTTTCTTAGTAAGTAATTTCCTTTTTAAATGGGTGACACACATTGCAAGTTCTGAGACTGAGGAAGGGATGGATTGCTAGAGTGGTCTAGAGCCTGTAGTATGAAAAATGCTTTTTCTAGGCCAGCTCTGGGCACCTGCTGGTACTCAGAAGTCGGTCATTAGGTTGCCTCTACCTGTATGTGTGTTCCCACCCCTGGCCTGTTACTCAGTTTAACAAACACCTGAAAGCTTAAACTATGCCAAATATTGTGCTGTCCCAAAGCCCAGCTGGGGCTGAGTTATGGTAGGTGACAAGCAGGAAACCAAACTGCAGGGAAGCCTCATTCCTCAGGGAATGCTGGTCACAGTTAGGACCAGTTCCTTCCACTTAGTCACCCTGTTAATATTGAGAACCGGAACCTTATGTTTTGCTGTTCTTCACTGTGAGAGAGTTTGTCTGTACCAGCAGTAGTCTGTGAGCAGTGCTTGTTTTGGGGGATGGAGTGCTAATTGTATTGTCTAATGAAGTGGGGTTATTTCTTCACCACAGCTTACTCAAAAGTAAATGGAACTTTTTGTCCTTTAACTTCCAAGAAGTCAATGAATTATTGTTTGCCAGCTTGGAGGAACCTTTGCCAAGTTTGTAATATGTGGTTCAGGCTCTAATCCAGGAAGGTGCTAGTCAGATTATGTAAATACCGATTAAGCCTATAGGATTACACTGGGGCAGCTTTTATTAGAATTGCTTTCCTAGGGACTTGTGCCTTACAGAGTCCCTTTCCTGTTGGGATGGTTATGAACTTTCTCCAGTTGAAAAGAATTTAGGAGCCAGGCTGGTGGCGTACACCCATAATCCTAGCCCTTGGGAGGTGGAGGCAGGAGGATCAGGAGTTCAAGGTCATTTTCAGCTGCATTGTAAATTCAAGGCCGGTGTGGATTACATAAGACCCTGGGTCAAGAAAAAGAAAAAAAGGAAAGACTTGGTTAATATTTCTATGCATTTTCAACAAAGCGTTGAATTACTACAGATTTTTAGTACTGGATGATCAAATTCTGAACCTTCTGATACCAGGCAAGTGTTCCAGCACTGAGCTGCACCTGAGCTCTGTGTTATTAGTATTAATAATAATAATAATTATCAGTATCATTTTGTTTGGTGTTGGACATCAAATCCAAGGCTTCATGCATGTAGGCAAGTGCTGTACCTCCAGCCCCCAAGGTAATTGAAAACATTCAGCTGTTTGTTTTCTGCAGATGCCTTTTCACTTAGAATATTTGCTGATTATCTAATGATTTAAAAATATTTGTTGATTGTAATTAGGTCCAGCACAGCTTGACTTACTGTGATGACAGGAGCACCCATGCTTATCATGTAGCACATGGTCTCTTGAAATCTTGAAAGGTAGTTCATGTGATAAGAAGCTGAATTCTTAATCTTATGTGATACTAAGTAATTTGAATACAAGCAGCTGCATGGTGACTGCTGGGCTTCCGTGGCTGTGGATGGGGCTTTCTCAGCTATTGAAATTCTTTGTGCTCAGGGAGAGGAAACATGCTTAGCGAGCACAGGGTCACTGTGCCCTGTTAAATGGTTTACTTTTCAGGCATGCCTGGGTAAAACTTAAGCTGTTCTTACAGCTCTGCTTCTTGTGTGTTCTGCAAATGGTGGGCCGCACGGTCATCTTTCAGCAGATTAGCTGAAAGAATATCTAGGCTGGGCTCAATTGTTGGAAGATCTGTGCACTCTTTGTGAACGAACAGGAAAAATGTGTGTTATGACAATGGCTGACAAAATGTTTTGTGAGAGCTGCAATTGGCAGGAGCTAATTCCCTGAGGTTTCTTTGCTCTGCAGCTCTTGCTACTGAGAGGTGTAGAGATGCTTCTGACATAGTCTGTCCTGCTGACAGATGAATTGTTTTGACAAGAGACTCCAAAACCTTCCACTGAAGACCCCGTTCAGATGTCAGGCTGGGAAGGGGTAGTCTGTCCCTAGAAATAAGTGAGATGCTTTAGACTTGCTTGTGTGTCAGCTGCCACCGGGAGGAAAGATTTTCCAACAGTTAACCCTTTGACTGTTCTTGGGATGTGAAATAAGAATGCATGTCCTTTTTCTGGTAACTTCTTGTGCTAAGTATATTTCCTTGTTCAAAAATGAGTGTTATTAGAAAGCATAGAAGTCAAATTTTAAAAAAACTTTGTTAATATTTTTCAATTTGGAAAAAAATACACCAGTGTTCCTATTAGCATTATTTAAAATAGCAGCCCAAGCTAGAAACAACATCAAATGTCTATCCACAGATCAACAGATATACATAATGTAGAATGTTCATACAAAGGAATATTATTCAGCCATCGAAAGAAATAAAACTGGACGTGTGGTGAGATATGTATCCATGAACCTTGAAGGCACTGTGTTAAGTAAAACAAGCCAGGCACAAAGGATGGATATTTTATGATTCAACTTATATGAAGTGCCGAGAGTAGAGTTTACAGAGACAAGAGAATGGGGATTAGTGCAGCCACAGCAGACTGGAACTGGGAATTTTGTGTTTAGGCATGCATTTACAGCTTCCTGAAATCTAGTCGAAGGTTGTCTGTCCTTCATGGAAAGATGAGCCATGGGTGTGTGGTATGACGTTAAATGGACACTTGAGAGGTGGAAAAGAGAGACAGGATTTGGTCTCAGAGAACTCAGAATGGAGCCACCAGCTAATAGAAGGAGGCCTTGCTGGGTCCTCCTGGAGCTTCTAGAACCAGCAGCCCAGACCCCAGCAGAGTCAGGGCTCCTCAGGCCAGATATGACTGGCAGTGAGGTTTTTCTTGATCCATCCACGGTCAGTTTTTTTTTTTTTTTCTTTTTTTTTTTTTAAGGAATTGAAGAGATTTCTCATAAGAATTCAGATATAGGCTTTCCTTGTAAAACTGAGCCCTGGCCCCTGTTTCTGGAACAAAGAAGCAAAAGCCCAAGTGGTAGGTAGGCAGGCTCCCATGTCAGTCTCTGATCTTGTCCTTCTAGAAGCTTTGCTCATGTCTCCTCCAACTCATCTTGCCCATCACCTGTGGTGATGAAAGCTCTTGCTGTCTTCTGTCTTTACCCCAGAGACGACATCTCTACACCCTTTATGACAATCTGCTCAAAATAGAAAAAAAAAATAAAATAAAAATAAAAGCTCCCACCCAGGCCCTTTTCTCATGTAGGGACTTCTCTGAAACTTGATTTTCTTTTCCAGGTGATGTCTTTGTACCCATTAATAAATAACCCCCAAGCACAGGCAAGCTCATACTTGACTTCAGCATGTGGTTTAAAAATTATCACCTTCAATCTTTATGGTAACTTAATCTCTGGACAAATTGCTTTTAATTCAGACTGTGCCATGAACACAGATGGGCCATTAGTTTCAAGTGCAGTTTGACTTTTATTTAGATGAATGTCTCTGAGTTCACAGTGAAATGGCTATCAGCTCTAGGTTAGTATTGATTGAAGTGTCTCTGGAGTAAGTTTAAAAGATAGTTGCCATTTACGAAACTCTTTAAGAGACAGACTTTAAGCTCAAGATTAGCAGTGTTGTTAATTGGCAGTAATGTGAATGGAATTAATAGCTAAGGTGAAAAATGTTAACCTCTTCTGTGCACACAGGGCTAGGCTGACTCCTGTGGCAGGAGGCTGGGTGACAGTAAAGCTCATTTGGATAGCTTCTGGTGCCTTCTGTTTGTGAAGATTAAGCTGGCCTGTGTTGAGCCTGGGGTTAGAAAAGCTCAGCAGGCTCAACATATTGCCTGGCTTGCTCTGTCTGTGGTTAGGGCTAAAGCAAGATGATGGAGGGGAGAGAGGTCTAATTCTGAACAAGACTGACAGCTCCTCACAGGAGGCTGTCCAGGCCTGCAGCCACCGTCAGTAGAGATCTCCACCAGTTGGCGCCCTTCTCTTGTGATTATTATTCCTAATATTTCATTGATGGTAGGCATGTAGTATTCATTTTCTAATGGTCATTTGAACTTTGACTATGCATCTGAACAATTTTTAGTCTCAAGTTCTTGGTTAGACTAATATTTCTCAATCTCTGGCTAGTAGATGCCCCATTTGGAATGCTGACTGCTTGCAAATGGTGAGAAGTTATCTGTAGCTTTTACCCGCAGACTTTAGTGCCACCTTTCCACCAGTGTTGATAACCAAACTTCTCTAAGAAATTGTCAAATGACCCTGTGTGTGTGTGTGTGTGTGTGTGTGTGTGTGTAAAACTATTCTTGGTTAAGAATCAGTGTCTTAGACTATGAAGGGTTGATAACCCCTTCTGTGTCTTCAACTACTTCTTGTTGTTGATGCTTTAGTAAAACATTAATTAAAAAAGAAGCAATAAGATGGGTGTGGTGGTGCATGCCTTTAATCCCAGCATTCGGGAGGCAGAGGCAGGCGGATCTCTGTGAGTTCAAGGCCAGCCTGGTCTATATAGTGAGTTCCAGGACAGCTGGGGCTACAGGTAGACCCTGTCTCAAAAAGACCAAAAAAAAAAAAAAAAAAAAGCCACTAAGGATGGGAGGGGAGGGCTAGAGAGATGGCTCAGTTAGTAAAGTTCCCAGCACCCACGTGGTTCAAAAGTCCAGTTTTAGGGACTCCGCCTATTTCTGGCCTGGGTGGGTCTGTATACATGTGGTGCACTTGCACATAGGCAACATGTAGACAGAATACTCATACATATAAAAGTTAATGAATCTTTTTTTTTTTTTTTGAGACAGGGTCTCCCTATAGCCCCAGCTGGCCTGGAACTCACTCTGTAGACCAGGCTGACCTTGAACTCACAGAGATCCACCTGCTTCCGCCTCCGCCTCCGCCCCCGCCCCCGCCCCCGCCCCTGCCTCTGCCTCTGCCTCTGTCCCTGCCTCCTCTCTGCCTCGCTAGGATTAAAGGCGTGTGTCACCCCACCTGGCTTGTTTTTGTTTTTGTTTTTGTTTTTTGTCTTTTCCCAGTGAATCTTTTAAGAACTATTTTATTTTCATGTGCATGTGTGTTAGTGTGCCTGGGTCCTGCAGTGCCTAAGGAGGTCAGAAGAGGGTGTGGGATTCCCCTGGAGCCAGAGTTACAACCGGTGGGAGTCAGTTCTCTCCTCCTGCCATCTGGGTCCTGAGAACTGAACTTGGGTTGTCGAGCACCTTTTCCAGCCGAGCCATCTGCAGGTCCCAAAGGCCCGCCTCTCTCTCTCTCTCTCTCTCTCTCTCTCTCTCTCTCTCTCTCTCTCTCTNTGCCACCTTTCCACCAGTGTTGATAACCAAACTTCTCTAAGAAATGGCTCAAAATGACCCTGGTGTGTGTGTTGTGTGTGTGTGTGTGAGTTGTGATAAGACATATTCTTGGATTAAGAAATCAGTGGTCTTAGACTAGAAGACATAAAGAAACGGTTGATAACCCCTCTGTGTCTTCACTACTTTCATTGTTAGTTTGATGCTTTAGAAGTAAAACATTAAATTAAAAAAAGAAATAAAAGCAAAAACACACAAATGAAGTTTAAATATAAAGTAAACAAAATATTTAAAAAAAAAAATTGTGGTGGTGCATGCCTTTTAAGCCAGCATTCGGGAGGCAGAGGGCAGGCGCGAATTCTGTGAGTTCAAGGCGCGCGTGATCTATATAGTGGGTTCCAGGACAGCTGGGGCTACAGGGTAGGACCCTGTCTCAAAAGACTCAAAAAAAAAAAAAAAAAAAAAAAAAGAGGCCACTAGGATGGCTTGGAGAGAGGGCTAGAGAGATGGCTCAGTTCAGTAAAGTTCCCAGCATCCCACATTGATGGTGTGGAGTTCAAAACTTCCAGTATTTGGGACTTCCGCTATTCTTTGGCCTGGGCTGAGGTCTGGATATACATGTGGTGCACTTGCACAAGTGTAGGCAACATGTAAGGAGCAGAGGTAATACTCATACTTAATAAAGATTAAATGAATCTTTATTTTTGTTTTTTTTTGAGGACAGAGGGTTCTCAAACCATAAGCACCCAAACTGGCCTGGAAACTCACTATATAATTTATGAAACACACAGGCCTGAGGACTAGGAGAGGAATACTCACCGGAAAGGAGATCACTCGCTTCCATTCACTACCAGCCATGGCCCGACCCCCGCCACCCGCCCTCTGCACTCTGCACTCTGGGGCCTCCGGGTCATATAGCCCCTGCCGGGGTACCTACTCATGAATACACAGCAATAAAAAGCAATTAAAGAGGACGAGTTGTGTCACGCGCGGCACCCTTGGCTTGTTTTTGTTTTATTGTTTTTCTGTTTTTGTCCATTAGTACTTTTCCAAAGTTAGAATTCTCTATTTTAAAGAGAAGAAACTAATAATATATATTTTTCAAATTGTTGCATGTGTGGTTAGTGTGCCTGGGGTCCTGCCAGTGCCTAAGGAGGTCAGAAAGAGGGTGTGGGGATTCCCCTGGAGCCAGAGTTCTACACAACCGGGTGGAGTCATTCCCTTCTCCTCCTCTCCCATCTGTAGGTCCTGAGAACTGAACTTGGCCAGCCCTAACGCTAGCCAAGCACTCTACCAAATGAGCAACATCCCCAGCCCCCACCCCCCCCCTTCCTCTCTCCTCTCTCTCTCTCCTTCTCTCTCTCTCTCTCTCTCTCTCTCTCTTTTTCCTTCTCTGCATCTCTCTCTCTCTTTCTCCTCTTTCTCTCTCTCTCTCTCTCTTTTTCTCTCTCTCTCTCTCTCTCTTTTTTTAAGATTTATTTATTTGGATGCTGGCGTAGTGGTTCATGCCTTTAATCCCAGTACTTGGGAGGCAGAAGCAGGCAGATCTCTGTGAGTTCAAGGCCCACCTGGTCTACACAGTGAGCTCCAAGCCAGCTGAGACTAAAGGGAGACCCTGTCCCCAAAAGACTCCCCCCAAAAAAAGATTTATTTGGGGCTGGAGAGACGGCTCAGTGGTTAAGAACACTTGCTGGGTTCACTTCCCAGCACCCTCATGGCAGCTAACAACTATCCATAACTCTAGTTCCTGAGGATCAACACCCTCTTCTGACCTCTGCTTGGCACTGCATGCATGTGGTGCACTTATGTCCATGCTACAAAACACTCATACCCATAAAATAAAATGATAAATAAAATATTTAAACATAAGTAATTTTCAAAATTAAAAAAAGAATGGGTGTGAACTTGATATGGGGCAGAGCATTAGACTAGGATCTTCCATGTAACAGGACTGACTTACCTTAGAGGTTTTGAAAAGTTGTGAAATGACTTGATTCAGCACACTCCGGTGGTGTGAGCGTTTACAGCTTCACTCTGATCATTCTGTGAGCATTTGTGATGCAGATGAGAAGTGTGTTTGTAAACTCACTGTTCCTGTTACTTAAAACAATGTGTAAGATTGGAAATTATTGAGGGGAAGCATTGGAAGTGGGGTTTTTTTTTTTTAGGAACTTAAATGGGGGAGAAAAGATTTCTTAATCTTGGATGCAGTATCAAGTATTAATTTATTGTTTCTATCTCTCTTTTTGTTTTTATCAGAAACCTGAGCTATAACAAACTCTCCGAGATTGACTCTGCTGGTTTTGAGGAGTTGACAATTCTGCAAGAAGTGTGAGTGCTTCCCCAAACCTCTAGGGGCAGAGGGTGGAGAACTCTGGAGGAAAATCCTTTTTGCACTGTTGTCATTCTAAGTGGCCGATCTTATGGAGGGACTGTTTGCATAGGGGTCTTCACTGACAAATGGCTGGCTCTGCTGTTGCCCTTCCCCACCATGGCTTCTCCTACCCTCAGTCAACTAAAATATTAAGTAGAAAGTTCCAAAGTAAGCAGTTCACAAGCTGATGTTGTACATTACTATGAACAATGATGGAATCTTGCACTTCGTTTTCCCAGGTCACAAGTCATCCCTTTGTCCAGAGTATGTACACTGTGCAGTTTGCTTATTCGTTAGGTAGTACTTCACGGATTGTGGTGCTTGTATTGAAGAACACTGGCTTTACCTAGTAATTGCCTGAAGCACAAATTCAGTGATGTTCACAATTTGGATATGCCAAAGAGAAGCTATAAATTCACTCCTACCTGTGCGTGGTGCCGCATGCCTTTAATCCTAGCACTTGGGAGGCAGAGGCAGGCGGATCTCTGTGAATTCAAAGCCAGCCTGGTCTACATACAGAGCTCCAGGCCAGCTGGGACTAAAAGGGAAACCCTGTTTCAAAACAAAACAAAACAAAACAAAACAAAAATCACTCCTTTAAGTGAAAATTTGAAAATGCTTTCACACAAATTATATAAGCAATTTGTTTGTTCTTTTTTTTTTTTTTTTTTTTTTTTTTTTTTTTTTTT